>SNQJ01S0281028.1:0-11204 GCA_010110895.2 Picea sitchensis
CCATGTGCCGAAAAACCACCTAATATCATGTGGTCTCGAAAATATGTCGTCCCAGAAATATGTCGTCCCAGAAATATGTCGTCCCGGCGGAAATATGTCTTCCCGAAAAAAAAAATTCGGTGGCGCTGCGCCCGACGCAGACGCTCAAACACTACTACTCGTGCAAAGAATATAACACATACCCAACAAAAACTAGTGTCATTTCACTTCCTTGGGAAAATAGAGTTATACACATGATGCAAAGCCCCACCACTCCCAGGGCTCGCGCGACCTCCCGGTCTAGGATCGTTCTCACAAGGGAGTCAAATTAGCTCTCAGGTCCTCGTTGAACCCTCAGAATTATCTACCACAGGCCTTTTTCCTTTTTCCTGTGCGTAAATTTGTGTTCGTGGGGGTCTTATTACTTCAGTGGAGAATTCCACATGACCTCGGGCCAAAATCGTAGGCTAAAATTTTTAAATGGCGGGAACTTCGGCACTTCAGAGCTCCGGGCTTCGAGAATTCTACCAACAACACACTACGATTTTCTCGAATGTCGAATTCGTGAATAGCTGAACAAAGGCGGAGATCAACAGCTCACACTACGCGCTGTGATCTACAGTTCACAGAAATTTCGGGACTCTGGGCTTCTGGAGTTTTCCCCGTTTAAACATGTAATACCTCTGAATACGCGAACTCTGAAATTGCGGATCAGACGATTGACATTCACCTCAGATCGATGGTATAGGTTTACTTCGGTCTTTGGGCTTCGAAGCTTTTCGCGGCACAACACTCCAAATCCTCCAAACGTCAAATTGGCAAATTCTCTCGGAGGCTCACAGAGCAACGGTCTACAACTTCCCAGTAGCTAACGGTTGTAATCTTCAGAACTCTGGGCTTCGGGAGTTCTTTCTCCTTATCACCACCAATCCTGCATATTGCCAAACATCGGACTGGCGAAGGGTTGGGGTCCACGTGTCCCTGTTAACAGACAACCTGGATCTACTTCGGGCTTCGGGCCTTCGAGGATTCTTGATCCAAAACAACTCTCGCCAATATTTTTTGAAGCGTCGAACTCTGAACCACACTCGATCTGCAAACACATGTACTTGTCACCGATGACCAAGATGCACTTCGAGACTTTTGTGTTCCCCACAATGCACACCTAAAAAAATTTGGTGCAACAAAGTATGAAGGACTTAGTAGGTTAACGGTCGTGCTCCTTTCTCAGATCTGACGGTTGTGAAAGGTCTGACTCCTCCTTGAGCGGATCTCATCCACTCAACCTCCAAACAAAAGGGATTCTTCCTTTCGAGAACTAAATCTCGTTATCCTTCCTGAGCTTTACCAACTTTAAAGGACTTAGGATTTGGTGCACACCTTACACTCCTCCTTATTCTGGAAGCTAGACTATCTTCTGGCGCACACTTGCGCTACTTCTCCTGAGCTTGAGACTTAGAAAAATCTCCTGCGCACTCCTTATGCTCGCTCTCCTTGAGACTCTTTCAACACTTCACTAAGTGTTGGCCATGTGCACACCTTGCACGGGTCTATCCTTCGAGCTTTTATGCTCAAACAAGTATATGTGCACTCCTTGCACTCACTCTAAGAAATTCACACTATATCTCATGAGCTATTGAGTCTATAAACGACTATGCCTTCACACTCCTTGCATGGGCACTATGCACTCCTTGCACCACGATTTCAGAAGAGAAACAATTGAAACTTACATAACATCAAAGGTTCATTCATTCAACCATGAGATACACACACAGACATATAAACACAGAAAAATAGATAACATAACATTACCCAAATAACTCAGAGATAAACAAACTCGGACATGTGAAGCAAATCTCCTCTATTATATTCCTTCAACAAAACATTTACAAGAGTTCCAACAGCTCTTTAGCTTCTCTTTTTCAGCAGCAATCACAATAACCTCAGTAACAATAACAATAATATTCAACATCCTCTTTTGGGCATAGATTACATGTATTTATACATGAGGGGCCTTCTCGAGCCTTCCCTCCAGACTGTCTTAATGCTTTAATATCACAATTAAGTGTCCTACCACTAAGGCTTATTATAATAAATGAATAATTACAATCCAGATTTGAGTCGATGCTCAAAATTTGTACAATCCTACAAGTAATTAAAGCAATTACAATTTCCTGGAGCTCATACAATGGCTCTTGCCTCAAAATCTTACGGGGCCTTTAATTACAATACTTTCAAAATATTAAAGTGACGCTCTCTCCTTGGAATCTAAACTAGTTTGAATGCACGTGTTGGGTGTTGAGTTGTCCTCCACTTGGCCTCATTAAATGTTGATGGAAATGCTCATGCGTCATACTCCTCTGGACAAAAAGATTCATGGACACCTATCCATGAGATCCTCCACTCTCTTTCCATGCTTCTAGATATCAGTTTCAGTTATCCAATTAGCATCTTCTGCTGGATGATATTTCCACTTAACCAGATACTCATAATAAAATTTTCTCCTTGTCTTCTTAGCAATCCTCTGATCCAAAATCTTCTCTATCTGTGGATTCTCTACTATGGGCATCGGTCGCTTCCACTAAATCTCCTCTTGATCATTTGTCCCTTCTATAGCATACATCCTGTAAGGGTATAAGTCTGCTACATTGAATATTGGCAATATTCCAATGTCCTCTGGCAGTTCAATTTCATAAGAATTTGTAGAGAATTTTATGAGGATCTTACAAGGTCTTATCTTCTTCATCTTCAACTTATTATATTTCCCTTTCATAAATATTTTCTTCCTTGGGTGCCCTAAGACTTAATCTCAATTTCAAAATTAACCTCTCTTCTTCTCTGGTCTACTCTGTTCTTGTGTTTCTTATTGTTATTTTGTAGTTGTCCTTTGATTTGATCATGCAACTTCTTCATTTCTGCAGCAAAATCCTCTGCTCTTGCACTTCGGAATTCATCTTGTCCCAAATCTCGCAATTATGAAATTCCTCTTGGATGCATCCCATATACTATCTGGAATGGACTCTTTCCAGTACTCCTATTCAGTGAATCATTATATGCAAACTCTGCTTGGGGCAGGATTTGATCCCACTTACTGTTATGTTTAGTGACCAAACTCCTTAACAGATTCCCTAAGCTTCGATTCACTACCTCATTCTATCTGTATGTCTGAGGATGTTATGATGAACTGAAACACAAACTTGTCCCCAAATTCTTCCACAAGGTCCTCCAAAAGTGTCCCATAAATTTAATATCTATGTCTGAGACTATACTCCTGGGCAACCCATGCAATCTCACAATCTCCTTGAAAAAAAAAATTGCTATGTGGGTAGCATCACTGGTTTTATAACATGGTATGAAATGTGTCATCTTTGAAAATCTGTCAACTACCAGAAAGATTGAATCACTTCCCCTCTGGGTTCTTGGCAATCCCAGAACAAAATCCATACTTATAGCATCCCACGACGTGTCTAGAATAGGCAATGGTTGATACAATTCAGTGTTTTGTTGTTTTCCTTTGGCATATTGGCAGATTCTGCATCTGTCCATGAACTTCTTCACATCAGACCTCATGCTTGGCCAATAGTATGAAGAACTCAACTGTGCATATGTTTTATCATGGCCAAAGTCTCCAGCCAATCCTCTGCTATGTTTCTCCTTTAGCAAATTGTCCCTCATTGAACATTTCGGGATACATAGCCGACTTCCCTTGAATAACAATCTGTCTTGGATCAGATACTCCATGCATTGATGTATATCTCTTAACAAAGGGTTCTCACATGCTTCATAAGCTTCCTTGAAATTCAAATCTTCTTGATGCATCTCCTTGAGGTGTTCAAATCCCAAAGTCTCCACTTGGAATTCCTGCAAGATCAAACACTCTTGCTCAAAGCATCTACAACTTTGTTAGCTCTTCCACCAATATGCTTGATAACAAAAGTAAAATTCTGCATGAATTCTACCCATTTGGCATGTCTCTCGTTCAATTTATTTTGTCTAGTTATAAACTACAAAGCTTGATTGTCAGTATACAAAACAAACTCCTTCAGGATAAGATAATGCCTCCACTTTTTCAAAGCTTGAATTACAACATAAAATTCATTTTCACATGTTGAATACTTCCTCTTAACATCATTCAACTTCTCACTAAAATAAGTGACAATCTTATTATCTTGACTTAAAACTACGCCAATGGCCACTCGACTTGCATCACATTTGACTTGAAAAGTCTTCTTAAAATCTGGCAAAACTAAAATAGGTTGTTCTATTATCTTTTATTTCAACACTCTAAATCCCTTCTCAGCTTCTTCTGTCCAATTAAAATATCCATGTTCCTTCTTTATGGTATCCAATATGGGTGCACAAATACTACTGAAATTTCCGATGAATTTCCTGTAAAAACTCGCCAACCCATGAAAACTCCTACTTCAAACATGCTTCTTGGAGAAGGCCATTCTCTTATTTCCCTCACCTTCTCTGGATCCATCTTCAATTCATTTGAAGAGATTACGAACCCCAAATACACAAGTTCTATTTTCATAAAAGAACATTTCTTCAAATTCATCAACAACTTCTCCTGCTGTAACCTCCTCAACACCATATTCAAGTGTCTTAAATGCTCCTTTTTAGTCTAACTGAAAACTAGAATATCATCTAAATAAACAATCACAAACTTACCAATAAAATATTTGAGCACTTCATTCATTAATCTCATGAACGTACTTGGAGCATTCGTTAATCCAAACGACATAACAAGCCACTCATACAATCCTTCATTTGTTTTGAATGTTGTTTTCCATTCATCTCCCTTTCTCATCCTTATATGATGATAACCACTCTTCAAGTCTATTTTCGAAAAATAACTAGCTCCACTCAAGCAATCTATTAAATCATCCATTCTAGGTAAAAGAAATCTATACGTGATGGTTATCTTGTTGATGGCTCTAGAATCTGTGCACATTCTCCATCCTTAACATATTCTCCACATTCTCCATCCTTCTCCGGACTCAATACAATTGGTACGACACACAGGATCAAACTTTCCCTGATCAAACCTTTATCCAACAACTCTTGGACTTGCTCCCTGACCTCTTCATTCTCTTGAGGGGTTAATCTATATGTTGCTTTGTTCAGAAAACTTGCTCCCAGAATAAGGTCAATATGGTGACTGATACTCCTGATGGGCGATAAAGTGTGAGGTAACTCATAAACCATAATCTCAACAAACTCATCCAATAACCCCTAAACTTATACAGGAAAATCATTCATAAAAGTGCTTGTGAGAATGACTCTTGACTTACCTACAATAGCAAACTATATTTTTCGGTCTTTCTTGACTTCTTTTAAGAGTTCCTTCCCACTCATGAGAAGTATACTAGGACTAACTTCCTATTTGACTCCTTTATCTTCTATTGGCAACAACATATGCTTACACCCATTTTTCTCAAGGGTATAAGTATTCTTCCTCCCATCATGTATGACATTCCTGTCATATTGCCAAGGTCTCCCCAACAGAACGTGACAAACATCCATGGTTATAACATCACATAAAACTTCATCCCTATAACCACCTATTCTAAACTCAACTTTACATTGTTGACTTACCATGACTTGATGTCCTTTCTATAACCACGACATCTTGTACGGATTCTAATGCGCAGTTGTCTCCAACTTCAAATTTTCCACCATCTTTGTGGATACCAAGTTATCATTGCTCCCATTGTCTATGATCACCTTGCATACCCTATCTTTGGTCTTCCAAGCAGTTATGAACAAATTGTTCTTTTGGATTGGTTCTCATACCTCCTTCTTTGGCTTTACGAGATCTTTCCTCATCATGAGTGATCTTCCTTCTTTAGCTGCTTCTGCCTTCATGTATGTCTCCACATTCTTTTTTTGTGCCTCAGAAATGTGAGCTTCTCCAACTCCTGCATTTTTCTTTTCAGGACATTCCCAAGACATGTGCCTTGTTTTTCCATAGGCATAACACTTCACTTCTCCTCCTCTGCCTCTTCCTCTACCTATGGGAAAAAAATTCTTCCTCCATAGCATCCTCATCTAGAACTTCCTCCTCTCTCTGTCTGACTGTTATATATTCCAGCTTCTCCTCTGGACTTATGGAACTTTTCTCTGATGGTTCCTCTTCCTCTGTTAGGACTCTTTCCCCTGTTCCGTTGACTCTGCTTCCTTGTCAACTTTTCTTCTGCCTTTAGGGATACCTGATAAGCATCTTCCATAGTTCTCATTGTCATCATCCTAATCTCATATTGGATTTCGTACCTCAATCTATTAATGTACCTAGCAAATTTTTCTTCATCTTTCTCACTGTGTCCTTCTCTTATGTTCAAATTATAAAATTCTTCTGTATACTCTTTCACCGACAAACCTTTATGTCTCAGATTCTGCAACTTCTTGAACAAATTTAACTGATAATCCTTCGGTATAAATTTAGCCTTGATCTTAGCTACCATTCTATCCCAACTCTTAATCTTGGACTTACCTTTCCTCCTTCTATTAGCTTGCAACTCGTCCCACCATAAAGTTGCATGTCCCTTCAATCTAGTCACCGCATGCTTTACCTTCTTCTTATCATCAATTTCCTCATAGTCAAAGTACTTGTCTAAAGCACTTATCCAATCAAGCAATTCTTCTACATTTAAATTACCTTCATACATCAGGACTTCCATCTTTGCTCTGGTTCCCAACTTGATGACAACCCTCAATAATCACTCCTCTGCTGCTTGTTCTCCTACAACTTCTTTTGCTTCTACATCTTCACCAGCTTCGGGTGCTCTTCTTTGTGCTATCTCCATGGCATCCAATCTTGCACGAAGTTGTCTCATTTCCTCTTCCATGGCTGCATTGATTATAGGTCTCTCCCTGTGTCTTCTCAATGACATGATTCTAAATTTTCTTTTTCTCATAGAGCTTATTTCCCACTCTGATACCACTTGATGCAAACCCCCACCACTCCCAGGGTTTGCGCGACCTCTCGGTCTAGGATCATTCTCACAAGGGAGATGAATTAGCTCTCGGGTCCTCGCTGAACCCTCAAAATTATCTACCACGGGCCTTTTTCCTTTTTCGTGCGTGAAAATTTTCTTTCGCGAGGGTATTATTACTTCAGCAAAGAATTCCACGTGACCTCGGACCAAAACCGTAGGCTAAACTTTTTAAACGGGTGGAACTCCGGCACTTCAGAGCTCCGAGCTTTGGGATTTCTACCAACAACATGCTATGATTCTCCTGAATGTCAAATTCACAAATAACTAAACAAAGGCAGGGATCAACAACTCATACTACGCGTCGTGATCTACAGTTCACAGAAATTTTGGGACTCTGGGCTTCGGGAGTTTTCCTCGTTTAAACATGCAATACCTCTGAATACACGAACTCCGAACTTGCGGATCAGACGGCCGACATCCACCTCAGATAGATGGTCTAGGTTTACTCTGGGCTTTGGGCTTCAGAGTTTTTCTCGACACATCACTCCAAATCCTCTGAACACTGAATTGGTGAATTCCCTTAGAGGCTCATAGATCAAGAGTCCACAACTTCCCAGCATCTAACGGTTGTGATCTTCTTCAGAACTCTAGGCTTTGAGATTTCTTTCTCCTTATCAACACCAATCCTATGTATTGTTGAATGTCGGACTGGAAAAGTGCTAGGGTCCACGGTCCACATTTCCTCGCCAACAGACGGCTTGGATCTACTTCAAGCTTCGGGCCTTCGGAGATTCTTGATCCAAAACAACTCTCTTCCAAGATTTTTTAGAGCGTCAAACTCTGAACCACGCTCGATCTGCAGACACGTGTACTTGTGACCGACGACCAAGATGCACTTTGGGCTTCGACACTTTTGCGTTCCCCACAACACACACCTAAAAACTTCTGGAGCAACAAAGTATGAAGGACTTAGTAGGTTAACGATCATGCTTCTTTCTCAGATCTGACGGTTGTGAAAGGTATGAGTCCTCCTTGAGCGGATCTCATCCACTCAACCTCCAAACAAAAGGGATTCTTCCTTTCAAGAACTAAATCTCGCTATCCTTCCTGAGCTTTACCAACTTTAAAGGACTTAGGCTTTGGCGCACACCTTGCACTCCTCCTCAGTCTGGAACATAGACTGTCTTCTGGTGCACACTTGCGTTACTTCTCTTGAGCTTGAGACTTAGAAAAATTTCCTGCACACTCCTTTCGCTCGCTCTCCTTGAGACTCTTTCAACACTTCACTAAGTGTTGGCCTTGTTCACACTTTGCATGGGTATATCCTTCGAGATTTTATACTCAAACGAGTATATGTGCACTCCTTGCACTCACTCTATGAAATTCACACTGTCTCTCCTGAGATATTAAGTCTATAAACGACTATGCCTTCACACTCCTTGCATGGGCACTATGCACTCTTTGCACCACGATTTCAAAAGAGAAACAATTGAAACTTACAGAACATCAAAGGTTCATTCATTCAACCATGAAATACACACACATGCATATAAACACAAAAAAATAGATAACATAACATTACCCCAATAACTCAGAGATAAGAAAACTCATACATGTGAAGCAAATCTCCTCTATTATATTCCTTTGACAAAACATTTACAAGAGTTCCAACAACTCTTCAGCTTCTCTTTTTCAACGACAATCACAATAACCTCAGCAACAATAACAACAACATTCAACAACCTCTTTTGGGCATAGATTACATGTATTTATACATGAGGGGGCTTCTCGAGCCTTCCCTCCAGACTGTCTTAGTTCTTTCATATCACAATTAGGTGTCCTACCACTAAGGCTTATTACAATAAATGAATAATTACATACCAGATATGATTTGATGCTCGAAATTTGTACAATCCTATAGGTAATTAAAGAAATTACAATCTCCTAGAGCTCATACAATGGTTCTTGCCTCAAAATATTACGAGACCTTTAATTACAATACTTTCAAAATATTAAAGTGACACGCTCTCCTTGGAATCCAAACTAGTTTGAATGTGCGTGTTGGGTGCTAAGTTGTCCTCCACTTGGCCTGATTGGATGTTGATGGCGATGCTCTTGCATCAACACAACTTTAATATCAAATTAGAAGACAAGAAAAAGGTGAGGGAGAAAAACACTAGGACTATTCCTTCATAGGCTTAGGATGTCTACTCCTTTCCAAGTTTCCTAGCTTTATATAAACATGAGAACTAGGTTTTAAACCCTAGGGGGATAGCCACTCCTAACCCCTAGAACTAAACCCTAGACAAGGAAAACCTTAAGGGGTTAGCCACTCTTAACTCTTAAAGAAAACCTTTAATGCTTAAACAAGTCAAGATAGATAAAAGAAGAGGAGGGGGATAACCAATCTTAATCCATCGTAAGGTTTATAGAAAAAAAGAACCTATCATACAAGCTAACATGCAACAATTACCAATCTAATAGAGAATCCACCATAGCATACCATGGACATAGCATCAAACTTGAAACATGTCACTTACTAAGACAATTCGTTGCAAATGAAGAAACCCTAGCTTGATTCATCCACCAAACAAGAAGAAGCATCCACAATTTATCCTTCAAGAATTATGGATAAGACATCCAAAGTGAAAAAGAAGAGATAGAGTGAACTTTTTAGAGAAGACCTCTCACAAGTGTGAGAGTTGTGTTGATGAGTTTCACAAATGAAGTGCTAGCCTTTATATATGAGGCTAATGAAATTCTTTGTCCACAATAATGCTTAAAACAACAACAAATACATGACACAAGTGGGGTCGACCCCTTAAGTAGCCTCTAACAATAATAAATCATGCCAAAACATCAAAATAATCCCTCCAAAGCCACACATGTGGGTGACATCGTGCTCCAAGAAGGTGTAAGAGGCCTCTAAAGGCCACATATTGTCATCAAGGTGTCGAGTATGGTGGAAAATGACCTTTCCTCGTCAAAGGTCATGTCTCGCCGTCAAAACCCCAACTCATGAAAGTGTTTCCCAAATGGAAAACAAGCCCTAATCAAGATGTCATCATCCATATGCTCAATGCCTAAGGTGAAAATGCCATCATCCAAGGTGGAATTAAGGTGCATCTCATCTCTGCATGGTGTCCAATATTGTGTTAGTGCAACATCCTCCATCCAATGCCTAATAACGTCTGGGGTACAATGCCCAAAGTGTGGGATTCTTGCCCATCTGTGTGTTAGCATGACTGTATCTATAAATAAAAATCTCACGTGTCCATCCTCCAAGGTCTAGGAGGTGTGAGAGCATGTATGAGAGAGAGCCAAGTCATCAGGTGGCCCAACTCTCTTCATCACACATGTTATTTCTTACATAAAGTGCACAACGTCCTGGGTGAAATCATAGGGACTTGCTCCAAAGACCATGTCAAGTGCACCCAAGTCTGTCAAAACCATGAAATCAAGTAAACCAATAGTCACAAGGGGAAATAGTCCTTAGAAGCATACAAAGTAATCCATCTATTAATACAAAAGCTAAATGAACAACTCTCATTGGGTATACCCTTGAAACTTCACACAAGCTTGAGACTTTATGCAATTTGGCAAGTTTAGGTATGGGAGGGCCATCAAAGGGATCTATTAGGTGTGCTAGTACCCAAGTAGAGAGATATTTCCTGGAAGAACCCATCAAATATATGTATTGAATGTGAGGTGGTGTGGGGTTTACTTATAGGAATGGGGTCATTAACATGCAAGACGATGTATAGGATCACCTCCATGAGTTCCTTTGTAGAGGGTGTGCTTAGCGATTGAGTTACCCTTTCCTCGACACATTTTGCATTCCAAATCCCTTATTTTCCTTTTTCTTTATTTGATTTGTGAGTCCCCTTAAAAAGGTTTCAAGCATAACACTTCCTTTGCTTTTTATTCGGGATATATTTAAGTCCTTTTTTGATTGATGAATGCATTTATTCTCATTAGGAATATGGGAGATCACCATTAATGAAGGGGTTAATATCAATTATGGACTATGGATTTTAATTGTCCTCGTTATCCTAGTTTTTTCTTCTTATCAGCCAATTGCAATCTAACTCTAGGCCTTTATCCCATTCTTCTCATAAGAGAATGAGGTACATGCCTTTTTGTTGTACATGTAACCACATTAGCCAAAATGTGGGAGAATGGAAGGATCAAGAATGAAAAGGTGGTAAGTATGATCAGGAATGGTATGCTACCCCTTTCAAGGAACCACTAATAGTACCCCTTTTCCCCATAAGTGATAGCACG
>SNQJ01S0281029.1:0-11365 GCA_010110895.2 Picea sitchensis
AATTTGTTCCAGAAAGACATCTACTAGAATGGAAATTGGAGACATATACAACGTATTCTGGTCCTAGCTTGGCCAAGATTGTTAGAATAAGTTGTTTCTCTTGTGTAGACTTGCCAAAAACCTAATAGTTTGGGAGGAATAACGTAATATTTTCTGGTCCTAGCAGGTCGTTTCCTAAAAAACGTAATAGTTTCGGAGGAATAATTGTTGAAAGGTACGACCATGGATTTAGCTCACCGAAACCCCGATTTTCCTTATTCTTTGGCTTGTTTGGCTTGCTCCAAGCAGCATAGATTTGATACCATGTCATTGTTTAATGGAAAGATGCACAAGAGATATAGCTAAAGCAAGTACAAACAAACCTTATCAAGAAAGGAAGATAGATACAATATGGAAGAATGATAAAATATATTCACACTACTCCAATGAGTCGATGATTGATGCATAGATCATGATCAATATGATACAATGAATGAGTGGAATACACTCATATATAGAGAAAAACATTCCATAATTAAGAAAATAAATCAAGCAGTTAGCTTTCCTTAGGAATGCATGCATGCATAATAGTGATGGTAAAAATAGAAAGTCTAATATAGAACTAGTCAGTTAACTCCCATTGAACTAGTGTGTTGAAAATAGAAATTTATCCAACAAGAACATGAGTTCATTCCCTAGAGGTCACACTAGGTTTACGATGATATGATTGCAGTCATGATGAAGATGACAATGATGACGATGACGATGAAAATGGTGATGATGATGATTTTGACAATGATGATGACAATGATGATGACGACGACGATGACGATGATGACAACGACGATGATGATGATGATGTTGAGGATGACAATGATGATGAAAATGATGGCAATGATTATGTTGATCATGATAATGGATGACGATGATGATGGAAATGATGATGATGTTGACAATGACAATGATGATGATGATGACAAGGATGATCACGAAGAGAATGATGATAAAAATGACAATGACAATGATAATGACATTGATGATGATGATGATGACACTGATAATGACAATGGAAGAAAATGATGATGAAAATGACAATGATGATGACGATGATCACACTAATGATCACAATGCAACATCTCGCTCTTGCACACAACCAATGTGACTTATTATTGTGGACACTTGTATGCAAGTGATCCATTTCACTATATGATTGACTGATTCGATTATGGAGCATGATGATGTTTGTGGATTTGATGATATGTAATTTTATGATATTTATATCGATAGGTGCTATTGACTAGTTTTCCTGAGTGTACAGGACTTTGGAAGTTTGAGGATGTCAATGGCATTGATGGATATCCTTGGACTCTGGATCGAGTTAGGGAGAAGACGATTATGGTTTGAATGTTTTGATATTACATATGTGGCATATGACTAGATATTATGATGTTGATTGTTATCACTGACATGTTTCGTTGATGGATGCAGGATGCCTATAGCTTTCTAACTAGACTCACATTAAGAGTAAAGGGGTCATGCACGACAACCAGAGATATTGAGGGAGAGGTGTGGCAGAAACCCTGCCACAACCTACTAGCACTCCCACCATGGTTGGAACTGTAGGTTAATGATTACCTATTTCAAGAGGTCCATGATGTCGTGAGGGAAGACTATGACATTCGCTCATGATGATTCTAAGGGGCACACAACAAGGTAGGGTCCTTATTCCTTAGAGGCCCTTAGTCTCCCACAAGGTCACCTGACGGAGTATTGACTCCAGGGGTTTGACGTCTACCAAATTAGTCAAAAGGCGAGTGACACCCTTGGAGTACATAGTGTGTCTTGAAGGGCACACCGTGTAAATAAAATAGGAATGCAAGCGAGTGGCACCCTTGGATCACGTAGTGCATCTTGAAGGGCATGTCGCGATTTTTAACTATGGTAAGTTAATAAACCTAGTACCTTGAAAACTATGCCTCCTTAGGACCTGGTCGACCTTAAAATGAATGATGGTATGAGTAAAGTTTAATAACTAAGTTTCCCTTAAAAATTGTCGCCAAGCTTAGTGAATTTAAAACCTAGGTCTAAGTAGAACATGTGAAAAAAAAAAACTAAATGGACATATAACAAGAAGGGGGGGGTAAAGAAAATTCAAACATTAATAATTAAAGTAAAATATTAATGAAAGATTAAATTATTMAAAGGGAAATTGTTGTTTATATCTAAACTTGCTAAATCTGAACTAAGAAGAAAAGGTGAAACTTAAGRAAAAGGGGAATGTCTAACATAGTAGGGAATCTAGTCTTTTGAACCTTCTAATTGTGAACTCAACTAGGTTTTAAGAAAGRSGTHAGTCATTTAAGAAATGCAAGGGAATAAAGAGACAATGAGGAGCGTTTTTAGGAACACTTTTAGGTGGGTGAGGGAAATATGCAAATTTAATTAATTAATAAATTGATTTTCTGGTGCAACAAAGGGATCAAGTGACATGTGTACGGGGGAGGTTTATCCTAATTAAATTTAATAAAAAGAATCTAAAGAGGGTTTGGGAAAATAATCCCTAAGAAAACTCTATAAAAATGATGGCGGAGGATAATTAAGGGGACGACTGGTAGGCGTAAGGTTACGCTGATAATATTTTTCTTGACTGATTTTCTTGTGGGAGTTGGGATGCCTAGCTCGATAGGGAGTGGTAGATCAACCTTGCAAGGTGAGTTGGGAGATAGATTTCTCTCTGGGTTTTGTGTGCGTGGCCCCTTTGCGGCTCGGGGGGCTCACGGGGAAGAAGAGTACCCCTAGCGTTGGCTGGGAGGTACCGGTGAGGTCTTCGCGGTTAGCAAGCGGGGAGATGGAAGGAGCGAGATCGTGGGAGAATAGCTTCAAGATTCAACTCATCGGATACGGTATTTTATTTTTGCATTTGTAAAAGATTAAATTGTGCATAAGTTTTATATCTTACCGCAACCCTTGTATTCTGAATATCGTTGATAACTTCCTTGTCGTTGAAAGGAAATCTTGGATGTAAATATTTGAGAGTATAGATTATAATATTGTTGTTAAGTCTTTATATATATTATATTTGGGACGTTTTAATAAAGTTACATTTTTCTTAGAAAAATTCTCTATCCAACTACAAGAGAACACGCGCAAGGATGCAAGGTATATGCATACTTAGCGCTGAACGTCAAGGGCATGACGAAAAGATTAGAAGACCTTTTGGTAGTACAAGAGTTTGCGGACGTGATTCCTAGAATAATTACCAGGTGTGTCGCTTGAAGCCAAGATGGAATTTATCATCGACCTAGAACCTGGAACTAAACCGATGGCAAGAGAGCCTTATCGGATGTCAACCCCTGAGTTACAGGAGTCGAAAGTGCAACTGAAGGAGTTGTTGGACCTAGGACTTACGTCCAAGTGTATAGCCTTGGAGTGTTCCTGTTAATTTCATATGACAGAAGGATGGGTCGTGGAGACTCCGCTTGACTACCATCGAGTATTCCTTGATGACATATTGATATTTTCTTGGATGATGAAAGATCAAGATGAACTTTTACACCTGGTACTACAGTGTTGCGAGAAAACAATTTATGGGAAGTGGTCGCAAAGCTATCGAGGATCCATTGTTTAGGGCATGTTATCTTTGGCGAAGGCATCATTATCAATCCAACGAAGGTAGAGGATATTGTGGAGTGGCTTGCGCTAATGAAGGTCCCAAAAGTGCATAGCTTCTTAGGTTTAGCGAGATATTATCGATGGTTCATCGAGGGTTTCTCGAAGATAGCAAATCCGATTACATAATTCCAGAAGAAGAACAAGAAGTTTGTGTGCACCAAGAAATGCGCGGAAGCATTTCAAAGGCTCAAGGAGTTGTTGAGGACAACGCCAATACTAAAAGTCCCTAGCGTGGAATATGGATTCTTGGTATGCACTGACACATCCAAGGAAGGCGTAGATGGAGTCTGAGGCAAGACGGTCTAGTGAACGCTTACATCTCGAGGAAGTCAAGGAAAAATGAGGAGAACTACGCGACGCACAATTTGGAGTTGTTAGTGATAGTGTATGCCCTGAGAGGGTAGAGACACTACATGATTGGACACAATTTCTAACTAAAAACGGACCATTGTGGTTTACAACACCGTTTTACACAAAATGACTTGAACGCGCTTAAGGGTGTTGGTCAGAACTGCTTATCGATTACGATTTTGATATTTCCTACTTAAAAGGAATAATGAACATAGTGGTAGACGCATTGAGTCAGAGACCACACGTATTTTTAATGATACCTCTTCAGACGAATCTACGTGAAAAGATTCTAACTACAACACGACATTGACTTTTATAAAGAGGGTAAGGAATTTTTCGGGAAAGACACCATGTTGGAACCAAAATTGAGGGATATATTGTGGACAACGACAGATATTTGAGATATAATAACTAGAT
Source organism: Picea sitchensis (assembly GCA_010110895.2). Taxonomy (NCBI): domain Eukaryota; kingdom Viridiplantae; phylum Streptophyta; class Pinopsida; order Pinales; family Pinaceae; genus Picea; species Picea sitchensis. Next base: position 4,420 of record SNQJ01S0281029.1, read on the forward strand.
TTACTTACATCCCAATGAAAAATTGAGCAGTTTTGATCTTATGCGAAGCTCATAGAGTAGTGTACATGGCTCATCCAGGAGTCATGAAGATGAGGACTGACCTTAAGCCCTTATTCTTCTGGAAGGGATAAAGGCAGACATCATCAACTGCATGGCGAGATGTCTAAAAGGTCAGCAGGTGAAGGATGAACATAGACATCCAACAGGATTGCTACGACCACATGCCATTCTGGAATCGACATGGGAGGTCATTTCATTGGAATTCACTGTAGAATTTCCACTGACGGTAAGGAAGCATGACCCGATTGTCGTGACAGTTGACACTCTGACGAAGAGTTCACATTTTGTCCCTGTGTGTACGATGCATCAGGCGCGAAGTATAGCTAGAGTTTATATCAACAAGATGTTGAGACAGCTAGACGTACCAAAATAATCATATCCAATAAGGGATTCAGTGTTTGCAAGATGATTTTGGACAAATTTCCCAAGAGGCCTTGGGAACACCATTGAAATTTAGTACAACATGTCCTTGAGATAGATATACTGACCGAAGGAATGAATTAATTTGGGAAGGTTGTGTTGCGTATGTGTGTGTTGGACCGACATAAACGTTGGGAATAGTTATGGTCACTGGTCGAGTTGTGTGCAACGACAACCATCAAAACACCATTAATATGGTTCCATTTGAGTTTCTTTATGGGCAACCATGTCAGACACCTTCGAGTTGGGATCATCTCGAGGATGGGGTCCTCGTAGGACCAGAAGCGATCCAAGAATTGAAAGAACAATTACAAACGATACAAAAGGGGATGGAAGAAGCGCAGTATCATCATAAGGGTTTGCCAATGTGCATCGCGTCGACCATAATTATGAAGGGCCTAATGGCTAGTCGTGCCTCATTCTTTGAGACGTTGCACGATATTTTTTTAGTGTCCATGTGCGAATTTAGTTCAGTGATCCTACGCATTAGATTGACTGATTTCTTGGTGGATGTTGGGCAGGGTGCACTCACGGTGGAACCAATCAGCTTTCTGGACTGTCACATTCGACAATTACGGTGTCGAACTGTCGATCAGGTCAAGGTCTAGTAGGACAATTATAGTCCACACTCAAATACCTAGGAGGATGCATATGGTATGCATCACCAGATTCCCTTTATTGATATATAGACATTTAGATATTATCAGATACTTTACTTTTGCATTTGTATACTGTGAAACTTCGGGACGAATTTTAAAACAAGAGGGGGTGCATGTAACATCCCGCTCTTGCACGCGATTAATGTGGCTTATTCTTGTGGACACTTGTGTTCAAGTGATCGGATTCACTATATGATTGACTGATTCGATTATGGAGCATGATGATGTTTGTGGATTTGATGATATGTTATTTTATGATATTTATATCGACAGGTGCTATTGACCGGTTTTCCTGAGTGTGTAAGACTCTGGACGTTTAAGGATGTTGATGGCATCGATGGATCTCCTTGGACTCTAGATCGAGTTAGGGAGAAGACGGTTATGGTTTGAATGTTTTGATATTACATATGTGGCATATGACTATATATTATGATGTTGATTGTTATCACTGGCACATTTCATTGACGAATGCAGGTTGATGATAGCTTGCTAACCACACTCACATTAGGAGTAAAGGGGTCACTCACGACAACTCGGGATATTGAGGGAGAGTTCTGGCAGCAACCCTCCCACAACATGCTAGCACTCCTGTCGTGGCTCAAACTGTAAGTTAATGATTACCTAGTTCGAGAGATCCACGATGTCGTGAGGGTAGACTGTGACAGTCGCTCAGGATGATTCTAAGGGGAACGGAATAAGGTAGGGTCCTTATTCCTTAAAGGCCCTTAGTCTCCCACAAGGTCACCTGACGAAGTATTGACTCCAGGGGTTTGATGTCTACCAAATCAGTTAAAAGGCGAGTGGCGCCCTTGGAGCACGTAGTGCATCTTGAAGGGCACATTGCGCAAATAAAACAAGAATGCAAGCGAGTGGCACCCTTGGAGCACATAGTGCATCTTGAAGGGCGCGTCACTATTTTTAAATCTGGTAATTTAATAAACCTAGTACCTAGAAAACTATGCTTCCTTAGGACCTGGTCGACCTTAAAATGAATGATGGTATGAGTAAAGTTTAATAACTAATTTTCCCTTAAAAACTGTCGCCAATCCTAGTGAATTTAAAACCTAGGTCTAAGTAGAACATGTGAACAAAAAAAGAAAGTAAATGGACATATAAAAAGAAGGGGGGGGGTAATGAAAATTCAAACATTAATAATTAAATTAAAATATTAATGGAGGATTAAATTATTAAAAGGGTAAATTGTTGTTTATATCTAAACATGCTAAATATGAACTAAGAAGAAAAGGGGAAACTTAAGGAAAAGGGGAATGTCTAACATAGTAGGGAATCTAGTCTTTGGAACCTTCTAATTGTGAACTCAACTAGGTTTTAAGAAAGACGTCAATCATTTAAGAAATGTAAGGGAATAAAGGGACAACGAGGAGCTTTCTTTAGGAACGCTTTTAGGTGGGTGAGGGAAATAGGCAAATTTAATTAATTAATAAATTAATTTTCTGGTGCAACTAAGGGATCGAGTGAAATGTGTACGACATAGGTTTATCCTAATTAAATTTAATAAAAAGAATCTAAAGAGGGTTTGTGAAACTAATCACTAATAAAAATCTATATAAAGGATGGCGGAGGAGAATTAAGGGGACGACTGGGTTGTTCACCCTGTTTGATGACAGATGTAAACCTAAGAAAAACTTGTACTACACATTCATAATCATCAACAGATTTTGCTAGGTGCGTGGACTACTTCCCTAGTAAAAATCCAGAAAAACTTGTACTATCTTTACCAAAGATATCATGAACATTTCAATGATACGACACCTGTACTATCTTTACGGGGAGAAAGCTGGTAAAATATGATATTTCGTGCGTAGTTAATCGAAACAAGACATTAATTTTTCTTCCGTGCAAATAAGGATCGGGTGACATGTGTACAAAAGAGGTTTATCCTAATTAAATTTAATAAAAAGAATCTAAAGAGGGTTTGTGAAACTAATCACTAATAAAAATCTATATAAAGGATGGCGGAGGAGAATTAAGGGGACGACTGGGTTGTTCACCCTGTTTGATGACAGATGTAAACCTAAGAAAAACTTGTACTACACATTCATAATCATCAACAGATTTTGCTAGGTGCGTGGACTACTTCCCTAGTAAAAATCCAGAAAAACTTGTACTATCTTTACCAAAGATATCATGAACATTTCAATGATACAACACCTGTACTATCTTTACGGGGAGAAAGATGGTAAAATATGATATTTCGTGCGTAGTTAATCGAAACAAGACATTTAGCACACTCGAGTACTATCGTTGCACAGAGAAAGCGACTCACCGAGAGCCAAGGTGTTTTCCAAATATGATATATCGTGCATATTTCACCATCACACGCTATCACTATACTTAAAATCGAACAATAAATCTCTCAAAATAATGCGGATAATATTTATTGGCAACATCACACTACCACTAATCGGATATTGCGTGGCGATGTACCACATGGGAAAAGATAATGGGTATTGGCGTAGGTGCGGATTGTCGCCTAGTAAAATCCATATTTTACCATATACGGTGGGTGCGGATCACGCCCCCAAGAAAATCCAGTTGTAGTGAGTGCTTTTCCATTAAAGAAAAGAGAAAAAGGAAAAAGACCAAGGTAACGGATATAACGCGGCTTTTCTATTAAAGAAAAAGAGAAAAAGTAAAAGACAAACGCTAACGGATAAAGAGGAGTAGTGTATATGTAGCGTGTGATACAAGCCCCAATGCCATGGGTATGATATTTAGAGTATATATATAAGTTCTAGCCGTAGGGATATTGCGCCTGCTTGGATGTAGAAGTTCCCTGATTTTCTGAAATTCTTGGATGTAGATCTACTTGGATGTAGGAGTTCATAAATTTGTTGTTCATTTGTTTCTGGAATTAAATATCGGAAGTTGTTTTGTTGATTTTAGTTTCAGCTTTAAATGCAATGCTCATCCAGAGATTTATGTTGCAATCCACTGGCAACAAACTCGGGAGATTGTATTAATTCTTTTATATCTTCATTTGTCTCTTTTAATGTTTAGCTTAGAAGAGAAATGATGCCAAAGATGAATACAAGTGGCTCTTCCTCTTTGTTGAAAATGATTAATAGAGATTGTTTCCACTAACCACCCCGTTTCTTTTTACAATTTCTTTTCTCTTTTTGATTTCTTGGCTGCATTCCATTAGAATTTTACAGCCTCTTGTAGGTATTGGAATATCAATTAATTTTAGAGCCGTTTCTTTTAACCATTCCATTCCTTATGCTTTTTCCTCTTGTAGGTATGGTTTCTCAGCAATCTGCAGTTTTTCCTTCGTTTATTATTACTTGTTGTTCTTGAACATGATTTTTGTCTGTCAAGGTTTTAGAAGGATTTTGCAGATTTATTGTGTCATGTGTGTTGTTTTCTTTGTACCTATTGTTAAAAAATTTTCCTACAACCTTGCTACAGGTCCTACTTTCTTATCATTTCATCCAAACAGTCTGTTCTTAGCCAATGCTTATAGTTTTGACAATCTAGAGTCTTTTTCTCTTTTGAAGTCTAAATGTATAATGGCCTTGGTTGTTCAATATAGGAATGCCTCGGCTTATTATATTTTATGCCTTAAACTAATGTTTTGTGGAGTTTCTTATAATATTTAATTTCTAGGATCTTGTAGGCTTATGCTTTTTTCACTTTTCGTTTATGTTAGGGTTTCTACAATTTTCTGTCGCACTTTGTCTGTAGGTTGTATCGAGTTGCATATATTGTGGGTCTTAAATTTGTATAGGCCGATAGGGTTTCTGAAGTTTATTCTTTTTAATCCTTCATATATAGTATTGTCTTGCACCTTTTTAAATTTATATGTTGACATATTCTTTATGATGTTTGTATTATTCACTCTAGTATGTGTTTTGACAAATAATATTTTTGTGATAATTTGCATGTTAGGGTTTTAACAAAGATTGATAAATATTTTTAAGACCCTCACCAGCAAGACCATCACTCTCGAGGTCGAAAGATCTAACACCATTGACAATCTTAAAGCTAAGATCCAGCACAAGGAAGGGATTCCCCCGATTAGCAACGTCTGTTCTTCGCAGGAAAGCATCTTGAGGACGGTCGTACCCTTGCTGACTACAATTTATAGAAGGAATGTAAGTATGCGTTTGTGTTGTTTTGGTGTCCTGTTTGTGTTGTTTTGGTGTCCTGGTTGTTTGTGCTGTAAAGTAAAGTAATTCAGTGTTTCCCTATACACCGTGTTTACCAAGCTTGTAAAGTAATTCAGTGTTTCCCTATTTTGTTGTCGTAATGTATTTGCTGCAGTAAATAAATTCAGTGTTTTCGTTTTTATTTTCAATACTGTATATGATGCAGTGAAAGTTGGAGACCTCAGTGCACTCTCTGATTAAGATCCATGATAGCATTGTTTTTCACAGATGTAACTATTGAGTAGATATTTGTCAGTAAATATTGCAATGGACTCAAGCTTTCTAATTTTTTATTCTTTTAAAAAGTTGTTGCAATCTTTAATTTTCAAGATGCATGTGCTAAGAATTGCAGCAAAATATTAGAAAGTTTACTACGGAGATATGTTGTTTTTTTTATGGAAATTAAATGTGATGGTCGGAGATTGAGTTTCCCATTAGTTGTTTTTATTGCTTTTCCATTGATTGTTTTTATTGCAAATAATTTGTTTGAACTCTTTTATCTTTTCTTCTAATTATATGTATATGTTTGTATTGTGTTTTCTTGTTTTTGTAACACCCTTCCTAGCTAAGGATTATCTACTCAGCCAACCGGGTGATTTTTTTCTAAAGTGTGTGCGTGTGTTCAGAAGAAAACAACCCCCCTCACTCTATGTCAACACTCGAACCAACAGACGCCGGGTGACATGAACATCACCACTCAAGACAACCCGATATGTCATAGCTAATAACAAGAAGCAAACGCCTAACAACAGAGGCGTGGCAACTAAAGGTCAGTAAGGCAAGAGATTGCACATCGAGGTTAGGCACAAGATCACACAGAAGGAAAGGAACGCATCAAGAGTCGCAAAGAGTGGAATTGTGCTCTTTAAACGTTCTCGAGATCATCGATAATGCCTGTAATGTGTCGCGAAAGATGGAACTGCCTTTAAATGTTCTCGAGACTCTCGGATACTGCACCCTTGATATGGCACTGGATTCCTTCCACCGTATTACACATAGACATACACACTAGGCTGCAAGAGGAGTCTATATCCCGCCTGACACGTTAGACTACACAATACTAACCACCAAGTACTTACAGGACCAGGGACAACAATAAGCACGACACATTGCATTTTTCTAAGAATTTGCCATAATGAACGACGACATCCATACCCTAATGGTAAACCCCCGACTTTACATTCTCCTCATTAACTTCCCTTCCTACCCATTCATTACCAGACAACTCTAGTAACCTAACAACAATAGCGTTGCAAATTAGACACTATCATCAACACTTCAGTATAAACGAAGATTATCCTTGCAATTTAAACTCCATCATGAACATTCCAAGGAACAAATATTAACATTGCGATTGGCCTCATTATCAATCATGCTAATTAAAACAATTATTAATCTTGCAATTTAACTAGTGCTACCATGGCAACTAAGCAAATATCAAGACTACAGTGAAGCATTTATCCTTAGCACTGTAAATTAACAACATTGTCCCTGGAATGGAACCAAGTACCAATGTTGCACCTTAAACCAATATTCCATACTTCCCCATAACCTAACAAATAAATAGCATTGCAATACCATTCATTAACATTAATGCTTCATTTTAAGTCAATATCAACATTGCGAACTAAACGTCCA
>SNQJ01S0281030.1:0-11222 GCA_010110895.2 Picea sitchensis
AAAAACAAGACCCTGTCTGTCAAGAAGAAAAACAAGACCCTGTCTGTCTTACCCTGGTATTTTTAGGAACCCAGAAAGAAGGATCCAAATCCTTCGAGAGATCCTATGTTTGGATAGACAAAATAGGCTGGTCATTAGTAGCAAAGTTATCTAGAGGGGGTTTATATGGCCTCTTATTCAAAATCTCTAAATCTGAGGAGTCAAACAAATTACCTTTGTTCCTCAACTCTCCCATAATACCATCCAAAGGCATAAGGGGAGGAGAGGATAACTTCCCTGGAAAGTGCTCAGGATCCTCAGAATTCGCCGCAGGTAAAACCCTTGAAACCATGAGGGAAGGAGAAAATGCTCCCGCCACAAACCAAAACTCGCCTCTACCATCACCTTGACTGTAACATAGCCTCGACCCCTCAATCAAAGGTATTGAGACATCCCCAACTAAGATATTTCCCTCATGAGAAATAGAGCCTATATTCGAAGCTTTGTCGAGCGACTGTTCTAATAAACCGTCCCCCACCATCACAAGAGTCTTTGAATCCACATGCTGTCCAGAAGGGTTCTGAGCAACATCACCCACCCCGAACTTCGACCCTGCCTTTTTTCACCAGACCTTCTTGACCATTGACTTTGCACAATCATGGATGACATGACCATATTCGTGGCACCGAGCACATTTGAAGGGGATATTCAAATAATCCAGAACTTGTACATGGCGTCTTCCTCCCCAGGCCAAATCCAAAGACTCAAAGAGACCTTTACTAATGTCTACCTCCATAATTACTTTAGCCATGGAGTGCGAAGGGCTAGTCATGAAGATGTCATTGACCATGATTGTTTTCCTCAGCATATTGCCAATGGCCCTGATATCCAGTTCCGCCCATAACTCCATCGGAAGGTTTGATAACTTCACCCATACAGGCGTGCTACCCACATATTCCTCCTTAGGGTTAAATAAAGGCGACCACGGTTTAAGAGAGAATAGAGTATTATCCAAATACCACAAACCCTGCAGAATTAAATTTGAGTCTTCCATGGAATGGAAGATGAACCCTAGCCATCCTCTAGAGATAAGATGAGATAAGATAATTTTATTAATGTCCAACAAATGACCACAAAAGTAGGTCAATGGGACTAAAGGATACATCTAGTGCAAATACAATGTGGGAGTGCAAAAGCAACTCCTATATAATGAGAGAAAGAAAGATACAAGAAAATTGGAAGTGCAGTGTAGGTAAATATTTGACAAGGATAAGCATTAAGTCTAGGTAAGACCAAAAATAAAATGTATATGACAATATCATAGGTACGATGATACATAGTGAGAGTGTCCAAGGTAGGAATTGGACAACTCGATATTAGTCAAGATTGAGAGAGAGAGAGAGATATCTAAAGATGAAGCCAATGAGGTCAAGGTCTCCTGGATATGATGACTGATGGCAAGGGGCCGACGGGGGTCACACTGGATCGCCATTGGAGTCCTGGAGTACTATAGGGGGATCCGACTATATGACCCTGGGGGGATGTAGGAGCAAGGAAGCTCAATTCTCCTACCATTTGAGGTCGAAGGAAAGAAACTTTGAATAGATCTCTGACTTCTCCTTTGGGGCTGGGAGGCAATCCGACGTGCAAGAGGTGCCCTGCTCTGGATTCGTCTAGAGCTGAACCCTCTGTCATTATGAGGATATGTGATCGGATGTATGGGCCTACACCTCTGAGCCAGTCTCAAGCATATCGGTTAATCTCTTAGGGGTAGGCTGAGAGGAGACTCGAGGTCTCACCACTCTATGGTTTGAAGTACTTTGGAATTCATCTTGTTGCTTGTTGCTCCTATTTGATGGAAGGGCATGAAAGTATGAGGTGATCCTTCTGGTCTGCCTGAGGTGGGGGGGCGTGCAAAAGTTGGGATCTGTGATTGAAAATCTCCCTGATGAAAAGAGCTAGGCACCTTTGATCATGATTTTGGAAGAAAGTAGAGAGGGAGCCCCCTGAGTCCCTGTAGAGACAGTAGTAACGTCCTTTGATATCATAGTATATAAGGCATCGGAAAATGAGGCACATCTCTCTCTCTCTAGCTCCTGCAGGTGGCACATTTGGCATACCCTATCAAAATGTGGGATATGGTGATCAATTGCCACTTGAAGTCAATAAGAACCAACCCGGAGATGTCCTAGAGGGATCCTAAGTGAATGCATCCAATGTCTGTATGTGTATGGGGGGTGGACAATGATACCATCCCACAACTCCAAAAAGTGCAAGAAGTGCTCTAAGTAGAAAGACATCTTTGAGCCTAGGCTCATCGGGGGTGAGGTCCAAGCGATCTGAATATATAATCTATGTATGTATATGTCCAGGTGATGAGAGTATATGAAAAATCAGGATGTACCCTAGTGTCGGCAACCGGGTCTCTCCCATCCATTTTCAAACTAGATCCATCCCAATCTGACGCTTTGAGAATTCCTTGACGAGAGTTTTCCTAGCTAAGTCTACGATTTGATTGACACAAATATCTTTGTCCGCCACCAAGGATGCATTGCTACCTCTACTCTTTACCACTTTACAAAATGATACTGAATATATGCTTGGTCTTGTTGTGGAAAATTGGATTCTTGGTCATTTGAATAACACTTTGATTATCACATATCAACTGAGTGGGTTGTTCCTGCTGCACATGTAAATCCTCCAGAATTCTTCTTAACCACACTGCTTCACATGCTGTTGTCGCTGCGTCTTTATACTCCGCTTCTGCTGCAGAGAGAGAAACTGTAGGTTGCTTTTTAATACTCCAAGCAACTGCTGTTGAACCCATGCTAAATGAATACCCTGAAGTCGATTTCCTGTCATCCATGTAGCCTGCCCAATCTGAATCTGTATAACCAATCCGCCTGAAATCTTCTGTAGATTTGTATACTAAACCATAGCCAACTGTACCACGCAAATATCTCATAATCCTCTTAGCTGCTTTCCAATGCAATTCCTTGGGTTCCGCCTTAAATCTCGATACGATACTGACTGCAAAAGATATATCTGGTCGAATTGTAATTAAGTAGATCAAACTTCCAACCAATTGATGATACAAAGTAACATCAACTGAATTGGAGTCATCATGTCTGTATAAATTCAACCCAACTTCCAAAGGAGTTGCCGCTTGCTTGCAACTGAACATTTTGAACTTCTTCAGAATGTCCCAAGTATACTTGGCTTGTGACATGAAAATACTATCTTCCTTCTGCCAGACTTCAATACCCAAGAAATAATGCAACTCACCAAGATCTGTCATCTCAAACTCAACAATCATATGTGACTTAAAATTTTGAAATAGTTCAACATTGTTCCTTGTGTAGATCAAATCATTAACATATAATGCAACTATCAGAATGTCTTGTCCTGACTGAAAGATATAGAGATTGGGCTTAGATAGAGTTTTAACTAAGTGATGATCCTGAAAATATTTATCAATTCTGGGATACCATGCTCTTGCCGCTTGTTTGAGACCATACAAGGCCTTCTTCAACTTGTAAACACAATCTTCTTTACCTGGAACCTTAAAACCTTCTGGCTGCTCTACATAAGTTTCTTCATCAACATAACCATTTAAGAAAGCTGATTTAACATCCATCTGAAAAATTGTCCATTTGTAGTGTGCAACCAATGCAAGTACCATCCTGATTGTATTTGACTTCGCCACTAGAGAAAATGTCTCAGTATAATCAATTCCCTCCTTTTGTGCATAACCTTTTGTAACTAAACAAGCCTTATACTTATCAATTGTGTCATAAAATTTATACTTATTTTTATAAACCCATTTAGTACCAATTACATCTTTTCCTTTTGGTAAACTGGCAGTCCCAAGTATCATTTCTCACCAAGGCATTCAATTTTGCTTCCATAGCTTCATTCCATTCTTTCTTTCTTGATGCTTCTGCATGATTCTTGTTAAAATTATAGCATCGTAAGACATTCTCCAACACTACCTTTGGCAGAACTTGAGACTTGGAGAAAAGTGTCCTCTTGTTCAGGACAAGAGTCTACTGTAAGTCAGTCTAACTTGAGCAAAGACCGATGTTGCCTAGTTGGCAAAAGTGATGTGTAGTTCTCCTAGGTCACTTGAGATGGATTAGGCTACAAGACCTTGTCTAGAGTCTGATCAACTCTAGATAAGCAACTGTAGCATGCGACCAAATTGTGTTGGAGAACTGTAGAAGCACATCCCGAGACAAGTGATTCTTTACTTATACTTGAGCCGCAAATATGTTATGTAATGAGCTAGTGTGTTGGCACGTGTGACCATGCATGAGGGAACTTGTGTTTGCTTGAGTGAAATTGAACTCCTAAGTGTAACATGACTGGACAAGTCATACACATGTTAAATGATCGACAAGTAAAGATGTTCTCAGTATAAGTGACTTAGCATGCATAGGTTTAACTTAAGTAATTGTCAATTAAGGCAACTTGAGTGAATATCAAGTTAAGTAATATATAGTTAACTGGAATAATTATTAAGTTAAACTAAATAAAGTTAAATAAATGAATATCAAACGGAAGTAGTTATTTAGCTAAATAAATAAGTTAAATAAATCAAGTTGAGTTAACTTGAGTGAATATTAACTTAAAGAATTATTTAGATAAATAATTAAACGAAATAAATAAGTTAAATAATTCAAGTTGAGTTAACTTGAATAAATATTAATATTAAATAAATATTAACGTAAATAATTATTGAGTTAAATAATTATTGAGTTATATAATTATTGAGTTAATTAATTATTCAATTAATAACTTGAGTGACTCTCAAGTTCAGTCATAAATTAACTAATTATAAGTTAAGTAATTAATAACTTAAGGAATCAAAGCGACTTCTTAGAGAAGAAAACCTTAACTCCTAACTAAGTAAAGGAGATCTAAGTTAACTACAACAAATCTCTTCTTGGAGGTTGAGTCTTTGGTAATAAAAGGAACCTCTGGGTAAAGCATCAAGTGTTGTTGATACTGAGAGGAAGAAGGAAGAAACCTTCTGCAGCTTTCGCAAGCTGCCATTGCATGTGTTTGAGGTCGCTTATTCTGTAAAGAACAACTTGGATCTAGCACAACTTATTAGTGAGTTCATCAAGCATACCTTCTTGGTTTGTGTAAAGCCAGAAAGGCTATTGTATCTGCTCCTAGCTCATATATGTGCAAAGAAGAAAGATCACTTGTTGCTGGGGTTTTTCCATTCGATTTTCCCCAGGGTGAATCTTGTGTACTGTGGATGAATGTTTATGGCGTGCTTCTATTATGGTAAATGTGCATTTCGGGTTTAAAGTCTGATTCAAGTACAATGCTAATTTTTAAAAGCTAATCAGATCTAAATATTACCATAAAATTATCATGGTATCAGAGCACAGGGCGTGAAGTAACTACATTTTTTGTAGCAACTTGTAGCTCACACAGGGTCTATTGAAGCACATTATAGATCAACCCACAAGAATGGCATCCATCTCAGTGAAGCCAGAAGACAGGCTTGAAGGCGCATCAAACTTTAATGTCTGGAAAGCTAGAATCCTGAATATTCTAGAAGAGCATGATTTGGATGCATTTGTTACTGGCGTAGTAGAGGAGCCTATTACAAACGCAGGGAGGACTAATTTCAAGAAAAACCAAGCTAAGACGAAAAGGATCATCTTTGATTCAGTGAAGGACAGTATCATGAACGTCATAGCTTCCCTGAAGACTGCTAAGGAGTGTTTTGACACTCACCAATCTATACGAGACTAAAGCACCTAATCATAAGAGAATTATGAAGAAGCAGATTTGCACACTCAAAATGGAGAAGGATGACACAGTGGTGTCATTCTTCACCAAGATCTCTCAAGTCAGAGATCAACTACGCATGATCAATGTAGAAGTTGATGATGATGACCTGGTGCAGATTGCAGTGGATGGTCTCCCATCCTCCTGGGAACGTTTTCTGGCTGGAATAACTGGAAGGGAAACTAGGCCAGACTTTCAGAGGCCGTGGTATGACTTCCTTCAGGAGGAAGGCAGGTTCCAGAGTAGATCTGACTTTTCTAAAGAAGACCTCATTGCATTAGCTGCCAAAGCTAAGAAAGGGAAAAGATTTTCCTCTCGTAAGAAATTCTCTGGTCAAAAGGAGAAAGACAAAGCTGGTTTCAAAGGTAAGGATTTTGACATCTCAAAGTTAAGATGTTTCAACTGGCAGAAGAAGGGACACTTTCGCAAAGATTGTCTCCATCTGAAGAAAGGCAATAAAGGTAAGGTTCTCGTTGCTGTTGTTGAAGAAGAAGAGGAAGGGAGTTCCAGAAGGAGGTCTGGTAGGATAAAAAATAACCAAGAAAACAAGAAAAAATACTACCTTGTCTCAGCCTTGACAAGTACCTTGAAGAACATGGCGAACTCCTGGTTGGTTTATAGTGGTGCCTCCAGGCACATGGCTGGGCGAAAATAATTTATTGATGACCTTAAAGAAGCAAATTTCTCTTTGCAAGTAGAACTGGGAGATGATGCGAACTATGAGATCAAAGGAATTGGCTCTGTTTGATTCCATTTGCAATCTGGTATTATTTTTCATATTAATGATGTCTTATATGTTCCAGGGTTAACAAAGAACTTGATCTCAATTGGAGTTCTGGAAGACCATGGCCACAAAGTTCTTTTCATGGAGAAAAAGGCCCACTTGTAGCTCAAGGATACAGATCTCAGCTCAACCATCGTCATTGGACACAAAGAAGGAGGTCTTTACAAAGTTCCAGAGCTCGCTTAAGCCATTGTCCACATCACACCAAACACATGCGAGCTGTGGCATAGAAGATTCAACCATCTTCACTTCAAGGCACTTCCAGGCCTTCAGAAAATGGTAAGCGATATGCCTCCTATTCAGCTTGAGCATGATGAAGTTTGTAGAGATTGTGTATTAGGCAAAAATGTAAAGAAATCTTTTACTGCTAGTCATAAAAGATCGAAAGTAGTTTTAGATCTGATTCAGTCAGATGCTTGTGGGCCCATGTCTTCTCCCTCCATAAATGGCTTCATTTACTATGTGATTTTTATCGATGATTTCTCAAGAAAGTCATGGATATATTGTATGAAGGCAAAGAATGAAACATTTAACAAGTTTCAGGAATTTAAGGCGTTGATAGAGAAGCAAACTGGTAAGCAGATAAAAGTTCTAAGATCTGACAATAGTGGTGAATTTGAATAATACTGATTTGAAGATTTCTGCAAAGAGGCCGGAATCAAGAGACAACTCATAGTTCCCTACAATCTCTAGCAGAATGGCGTCGCTGAAAGCAAGAATAGAATTATCTGTGAAGCTACTAAAACTATGATGCATGATCATGATCTCCCTACTTCGCTCTGGGCAGAGGCTACAAGAACTGCAGTGTATATTCAAAATAGAAACCCTCATTCTATTTTGGGAGAAAAGACTCTAGAGGAAGTATTTTCAAGAGAGAAACCTGATGTGGGACACTTGAGAATCTTTGGGTGTCCTGTCTTCATCCATGTTCCAAAAGAGAAGATAACCAAGATGGAACCCTCAGGCAAGAAAGGAATTTTTGTAGGGTACTGTTATCTCAGAATCTGTACTTGCCCAAAGCCCAAGGCAAGTGAATGCAAGATTGGTATAATAGGGGGTGACCTATCATTGTCACCTTAATAGGAAACCCCTTTCTGTTTAGGAGTATATCAAAGTTACCCCAGGGGAGACGTCCCCAGTGACCTAAAGGGCTGATAAGACTAAGGCAAGGATGCAAGAAAATTCCCCTCTCATTGGTCACTCAAGTCAAAAGTTTCTTAAGGTCTTTAAGGGATGAAGCAACGGTAAAAATGGAGTGTACCTGCCCAGAACAAGACAACAAAGAAAATATGGCAGCTTTCAAGTACAAAAATGATGTTAGTGCTTCTTAAGACCATGAACCTTCAAAAAATAGGCTAGCTGATATAAAGTTGCAGCAATGTAATAGTTTACAACAACAATAAGTATTTTGTAACAGCCGCAAAAAAAAATATGCCTTGAAATTGCTTGAAAAAGACAAGAAAATGTAGCTTTAACTAGGCTGCATGATAATTAATTGTTGCAAGCGGATTTGGAAATGTCTAGCTAGCATTTAATGTCATTTTTGCAGAGAATTTGCTGCAGTTAGATGGCTGTAGCAATCTTTTGTAACAATAGCAAATTCTAGTGCTCAAAATTGCAAGGAAACACCATGTAAACTTAGCATTTATCTAGTAGATTGATTGACAATTTGTCACAAGCAATTTCTGAGTGAGCTAGGTGCAAGTTATGTAGGTGAATGCAACAAATTAGCATAAATTAGTATGGCTGTAGCAGTGATTGCAACATCAACAAGTTAGCTAAGGAATTAGTCTAGTTTAGGGTTAGTAAAAGTTAGCAAAAGCTTCAAGGAAGAAGGTTTGAGTGTTTGTTTGATCAATCATTCACTATAGTGAGTAGACTAGTGCCTTTTAGGGTTTATGGAGTCAACAATAGCAACGACAAAACTTGGAGAAAAGTAGCAATGATAATACTTGTCAAAGGAGAAGGGATGGATGGAGGAGGTGTTGGCACTTAAAGGCCTCAAGCATCCAAATCCTAAAGACAAATTTGCTAGAGAGTAAGGAATCTTAGGCCCTAGCAAATCTTCCTTCCTTAGACTATTTAAAGAGTGTATGCAATAGGCAATTAGAGTGAAGCTACTAGAGTGCTAGCACTTTAGGGCTCAGTAGCCACTTCTAAACAAAGTGTACTTGAGAAATTTAGACACATAAAATTTCTCTCCTAGGGTTTAAACAAACAATTTCATAATCTTTAACATGTAACAAGTAAAATTTACCACAAACATTCATTTACATAAACAAATTGCAGATTTTCTACTTACTTCACCAAGAATAATCAAGCCAAACCCTAGTTGAAGATCTTCCACCATGAAAAATAGCCAAGATACACCAAAATATGCTTCTCCAAGAAGTTGCGTACTAGTTATTTCAGCCAATAGCCCTAAAAGAGGGCGCAAATTTCAGTCCACACTAAGTGTGTGATGAGTGATGATGAAAAATGAAAGTACTTGGTGACCAGAGATGACAATGTTATCCACAAGCATTTCACGAAGATGAGAAGGCTGGCTCGTGATGAGACCCCCTTTCTCTTGGCTATGCCACCAAGAGCCACTACCCTGGTTTGGTGACCAGATAGATGGTAGTGTCATACTGCTACATGCCCATGGTCATAATAGGCCGACTCATGATGAGACCTCCCATCCACCAACTAATACCTTGAGTGTTTGTTTATCTTATGGGTTCCCTTTTCTTACTGAGAAGCTATTTACTGTTTTCTCGGGAATCCCTGGGCGAAGCATCTCAAAGGTTTCATTTTTGGCTTTTAACTCTTGCCAACTACTTTTACCCTCTGGGCCTTTAGCCTCTTCTTCCCACAAGGCAAGGTACAACCCTTCCTAGT
Organism: Picea sitchensis; assembly: GCA_010110895.2. Lineage (NCBI taxonomy): Eukaryota > Viridiplantae > Streptophyta > Pinopsida > Pinales > Pinaceae > Picea > Picea sitchensis. The sequence continues at coordinate 9,452 of SNQJ01S0281030.1, forward strand.
GTGGCAAATCCCAATGCCCGAACAAAGGTAGGGGGGAAATGAGAGGAATAAAGATGGAAAGTGGTAAGCATGGAGGGAATGGACGATGACCTTTCATAGACCCACCCAGTGGCAACCCATCCTAAAGGGAGATCAACTTACTAGGGCATCATGTCACCCTTCCAGGTATGAACACGTTAAAGAGCATAATTTCCAAGCAAATGTTATGAAATGAAGGAGAATTCAATGCAACATATTCAAGTGCTTCAATAATCAGAGTGACACATACCATGATACTCGGACCCATTACCTCATGGAGCAAGACTTACCGCTACTTCAGGACCAGGATGATGGGATGGATCCTGCTGCTGCTGATAAATGGGCTGCACTGAAGAAAAGAGGGGCCCTCCGGGGCCATGCTCAAGTCATCGGGCTCTTGGCACTCCATGTCTAGGACCTATGGGCCTCAAGACATGATCTCCTTGAAAAGTTTCCATGGAAGCATAATTCTTTCAGGGATTCCACAATTTTATAATTTATTGGTTTTTAACCACAATGAGCGAAATTGTAGGATTGGTAGAATTTCTGCCTGGAATTGTCCAAATAGCATCAAATGGTTCTAGAGATTCTTCTGGTTACGGAAATCTTACTAATTTAAGAGGTAAACACATTGGTTACCTGTAAATGATGTCTGACTGTTACCCATCCACTAGTTGCTTAAGGTCTTGGTTGTGTTGAGAGTTCAAGGTGGAATTTTGGGTGGCAGAAGCTCCAAGAATGACTTACATGGCAGAGCCCTAACATGGCCTAATATTTAGGCTCTAATACCAATTGATATGTGCACAGGTGAACAACAATGAGAACACTCACACAAGAAGCAAAGCACATGAGAGAAATTGCTGAACTGTACACTATAAATGTCATTAGATATAATAATAGCACAAAATTTGGTAGGTGAGAGATAAGTGGAATGGCGAGTAAGAGTCAGATGAGATTTGCTGTTACAATATTCTCCTACAGTAGGATTTACAAATACAAAATATGTATTTTGTACCTTTTGACCTACCTAATTTCAATCTAATCAATAAGCACTTGGTCTGAAGTTCTCCAATTGATGCTGAACTGTAACTCTTCTGTAAGAACTTCTCTTGTGCACGGTGAGATAGGAAACAACAAGGAAAAGTGAACTAATGAGAGATGTGGAAACTGGAGCTAGGAAGCATGGCCTCTGCTGCATTTTGAGATGGTTTCTTTCATTCTCAGTTCAGAGTGGTCCCAGACATTGCCAATAGTGACAATGATGGACTTTTTCTCACCGTGTTACTAATTTCATTGGATTTTCCTCAATATAACACTTAATCACCTGGCCTGTAACATATTCTTTTTACTTCATCTACTATAGGGATTCATATAAACTTTTAATCAGTGGTTATTGTTCACATCATACCAGAAGAATTACTCTCAACTAATATGTACTCTTTCACTTGATATTGGATGCAGATTGGAAGGTCTTATGTAGTTTCCAAATTGAAGGACTATCCTCAGTTTCAAGCTGTCGCTATAGCAGTTCAACGTTCTGGTTTCAAGGTTCAATCTCTCTGTGTGTATGCGATTTCTATCTAAGCATATACATGATTGTTACTTTTGTTGATTATTATCTCATAAAAGCATTTTGTTAAAGATATGATTTTGATTCTAGAACTGGATAAAATTTCCTTTCTATGTTATTTGAGCAATGCAGATAAATCTCTTGAAACTTCCATAACAATGCTATTCTTGCCAAGCTCAAAGG
>SNQJ01S0281031.1:0-11204 GCA_010110895.2 Picea sitchensis
TGTAATTTATAGAATACCACTTTTTACTTAATGAATAGTATAAACAAATATTTAAATTTTATTCAATATTATTTTTAATGTTTTTAAATGTAAATTTGGAATTTGCAGTCAACAATTACGGGGTGATATAAATTTTACACCCATAAGGCTCTCACACTTTTTACTTAATGAATAGTATAAGCAAATATTTAAATTTTATTCTATATTGTTTTTAACATTTTTAAATGTAAATTTGGAATTTTCAAATTTTGATTTTGTTTATGATAATAAAGGTGAAATTTTTTGTTTATGATAATAAAGGTGAAATTTATTTTTATTTTTCATTTTTCTTGTCCAACTTGTTCGGTGGTTCACATTTTTCACTTTTCATGTCTAGCTTGTTCTGTGATACACATTTTTCACCTAACACTTTAGTGAGATAAAGTTTGCACATTGCATCAATATTTATAGTAATTTATATAATGCTATAACACTTTTTACTTAATAAATAGTATAAACAAATATTTAAATTTTATTCAATATTATTTTTAACTTTTTTAAATGTAAATTTGGAATTTTCACCAAACAATTACGGAGTATGGAGTAGTGGATTTGTGGAGTCGATGTTTCCATATTATACATTTTGCACCCAACACTTTCGTCGTATACATTTTGCACCCAACAATTCCCTCATATACATGAAACAGGGTAATTTATAGAATATTATAACATTGTACTAATATTTATAGTAATTTATATAATGTTATAACACTTTTTACTTAATGAATAGTATAAACAAATATTTAAATTTTATTCAATATTATTTTTAACGTTTTTAAATGTAAAATTGAAATTTTGGAATTTTGAATTTGTTTATGATAATAAAGGCGAAATTTATTTTTAATTTTCATTTTTCATGTCCATCTTGTTCCGTGATATACATTTTGCTCCCACCACTTGCATCATATACATTTTGCAACCAACAATTACGGAGTCATGGGTTCACATTTTTCATTTTTCATGTCTAGTGTGTTCCGTGATATACATTTTGCACTCAACACATACATTTTGCACCCAAGAATTCCTTCATATACATGAAACTATGTAATTTATAGAATATTTTAACATTGTACCAAGATTTATAGTATTTTTTATAATGCTATAAAACTTTTTACTTAATGAATAATATAAACAATTATCTAAACTTTATTCAATATTATTTTTAATGTTTTTAAATGTAAATTTGGAATGTTGTTATTTTGATTTTGCTTATGATAATAAAGGTGAAATTTATTTTTATTTTTCATTTTTCATGTCAATCTTGTTCTGTGATATACATTTTGCACCAAACACTTCCACCATATACATTTTGCACTCAACAATTACGGAGTCGTGGGTTCACATTTTTCAATTTTAATATTCAACTTGTTTTGAGATATACATTTTTCACCCAACACTTCCATCATATACATTTTATACCCAACATTTACATCATATACATGAGACTGAGTAACTTATAGGTATGTGCGGGCATTATAATGAAGCCCTTATAATAAAGTAAGAATTAGAATATACTTGCATTCGATTTTTCTAAGGTATTAAGCCAAGAGTATTAAGTCGGTATGTGATGCAGGAGCATCGCCAACTCATCAAGCGAGCCAACACATCAAGCGGAGATTAGTTGGGAAAACAAACCCAAAATTTTGAAAACTGCTTTGGGATTGTTGTGCAAGTCTGCAATGAATTATTAAGAGGTGGCGCACTTGTATTATAAAGGGGACCTTAAGCCTTTATGCTCTCATCCTTAGTAGATAGGAAGGCATTTAATAGATTTAATGCAGGTAGATAGATGTTTAAGTCTAGATTAGACAGTTTCAGTTTTCGTGAGGGAAAACGGATATAGACACCCTCACTTGTACATTGTAACATTATTATTCATTCCTAAGCTAGCATTCAGAAGAGAGAGAAAGCAGAGAATTGTATGCAGAACCTCCATGTACAGATTTGAATTAATAGAAGAGAGTCTTTGATTCAATTTCATGGCTGGTGTTGTTTCTCTGTGTATGTTGTTTATATGTTCATGAATGTTTGCTTTCTGGTCATGCATTTACTTTAAATATGTTGTGCATGTGATTCCAGGGTTTTTAACTGAAGTCTGAGAGAAAAGAGAATATGTTTCAATTGTTTCTCTATCTGAACTAGGAGATTCCTGCAAAGAGTGCAGTCAAATTCATTCGCATAGAGTGCATTGATGAGGGTTCAGTAGTTTAACACTTATTCTCATTCACCCAGAAGTTTCAAGGGTCTCTTGAGGCTGTGTGGAGAGCGCACAGACAGAATTAAAAGTCTCAGTGGTTAATCTGAGCAAAAGAAGGCAGAGACTACTATTGTTGGAGGTGCAGAGGGTCTGAAGGACTCAACACAAGGGGACTTGTTGAAGGTCAAGCACAAAGAGTGTGAACAAAGTTTCAGAAGGAATCTGAGTTGAAAATCTCAGCAGGGTTATCACTTCTGATATTGTGGAAGAGAGCCAAGAAGTTTCATCAAACAAAAGTCCCGCAGAGTTGTAGTCGCGGCTGGAAGAGGAAGTCCAGAGAGGAGATACTTGATAATGCGAGGAAATTTCTCGAAAGGAGGAATCAACGGTCAAGATTTGCAAGGGAGATTAGTGAAGTCCCGACAGCCACCAGATCCTGGAGAAGTTGCGCGGGATTTATGCCTTAGGCACAAGGAGGAACTAAGGGTCATCGGGATCTGGCTTATCGGGGTTTGCGGAGGTAGGAGTTTTATGCATACTGGAATCGCGATTAGAGATTTCCTGACGTAATTGGAGCCATTGATTGCTACAGGGACACATGGCACGAGATCCCGGGAAGTCGGGGTTTGGCATTCAAGATTTCCCCTGCAAAAGAATCACTACCATGGAAATCGTGATCCCGCAATATTTGATAACCCGATAAGGAGGGGTGACATAGAGGAGAACACTCATACACGTATCGGGGATCGGCTTTTCGGGGTTTCCTTTGTTGTAAGAACTGTTGTCGGAGGAACTGCAAAACTCTGAATTGCGACGGGTCCCACAGTGATAGCATTTGGTGTTGACAGGTGTCGCCAAGTTGGAGTTCGGGAATCAGGGATTCGTGGTGACAGTGGAATGCAACATCGCGTACACTGATTTTTTGATAAGACAAAAGGGAAGATCACAGGGAAGGAGAGTTATGTGGGTGTTGAGACTTCCGATAGGAGGTTGAAGAGTACTTTAACTCTTCGGGCCTGAGTGAAAGAAGGTCCTGGTGAGCATGGACGTACCTCAGGTGTTCATCTGTGCCAAGTGTGGTATCAGAGTGGGATTTTACTCTTTGTTTCTGTGACAGGGAGGAGAAAGAAAAATTCACCATGCTGCCCAGGAGAGAAAGGAAATCACCTAGTACAGAAGACAGGGATGCGTGAAGAAGGGAAGGCCGACAAGAAATCCAGAAATGGAGCGACAGATGAGAGATCTTTTAGCAAGGCTTGAAGAGATGGAGACAGCGCAGATATGTAGAGTTAGTGCAGGGGATCTTAGTGATTCCAAAGTTGAAGGGGAAGCTAGACATGAAGAAGAGGTCACAACAGAGGATGCATCAACTGAGCGATTGATTAAAGCTATCACCGGGATGAGTTTGAAGACAAAAATGGACATTCCAGCTTATGAAGGAAGCCTGGATGCAGAAGAGTTCTTGGACTGGATAAGAGCTCTTGACACCTACTTTGATTATGAAGATATCGAAGAGGATAAAAAGGTTAGGCATGCTGTCACAAATTTGAAAGGACATGCAACATTGTGGTGGGACGAGCTTCAGGCGGATAGACGTTCCAAGGGTAACCAGAAAATTAAAAGCTGGGATCGAATTATTGCTAAGATGAAGGCAAAATTCATCCCAAGGGATTACCAGATCACATTGTTCAGGCGAATGCAGAACTTGAGACAGAAGTTGATGACAGTGAAGGAATACATCGAAGAGTTTTACAAGCTCAATATCAAACCAGGTCATCGGTAGAGCGATGATGAGAAGGTTGCTAGATACCTGAATGGTTTGAGATATGACATTCAGGATGAATTAAGCATGACGACCATCAGAATGGTTGAGGATGCTTATCAAATGGATCTGAAAGTCGAGGAGAAGTTGAGTCGTAAGCAAGGACAACAAGGGTGAGGCAGAATTCAGTCTAGAGGCAAGGAAGTTGCCCAGGAAAAGTTTCAGAAGCCCAAGGAGTAATGGAAGAAACCTCAGGGTAAGATTGAAAGAGGTGGAACGTCACAGTGAGGACAACAATATGCTGAACAGAGGGGACAGCATGATGATAAGCGAGGAGGTTATGCTGACGCAAATACTCTTCCTTGTACCAGAGGTAGAGGAAGGGGCCAAGGAGGAATCATCACATGTTTTACCTATGATAAGGATGGACACAAGGCAGTTGACTGTCCGGACAGGAAAATGTACAGAGGAGAAGCTCACATGGCTGAAGCGCAGAGGCATGATGTTGAGAATGAAGACACCATAAGTGGGAGGTCACTGACGGTGCATAAAGTTCTCTTAACACCCGAGAAGGAGGTGGAGGACACAGTTCAGAGGGACAGATTGTTCAGAACCACGTGCAAGACCAAGGGCTGAAAATGCAAGGTTATTGTGGACAACGGAAGCACCGACAATCTCGTTTTGACCGAGATGGTGGAAAAGTTGGAGCTGAAGACAACTGATCACCCGAGTCCATGCAAAGTATCATGGCTGCAAAAGGGTCATCAGGTGAGTGTCACTAAACAATTTTTAGTCGAATTTAAAATTGGGGAATATAATGATAAAATCTTGTGTGATGTCATTCCCATGGATGTATGTCATGTATTGCTAGGTAGACCATGGAAATATGACAGAAATGTGGTTCATGATGGGAGAATGAACACATACACTTTGGAGAAGGATGGGAGTATGCACTTGTTGCTTCTTATAAAGGATAAAGAAGTGAAACCGGAAGTAAGCAACACCATACTTCTCATGAGTGGGAAGGAGCTTCTCATAGAGATGGAGAAGAAGGAAGATCCACAATTCTTTGTGGTCAGAAAACAGAGAATTGTCCTGACTAGAACAAGAGTGGACGACTTGCTAGATGAGACTCAGGAACTACTGGGAGAGTTCGTTGACATCATCGTGGACGAACTACCTCGTTCGTTGCCACCGATGAGGAGTGTGAATCATCACATCAATCTCACACCCGGAGCCAGTTTGCTAAATAAAGTTGTGTACAAATTGACGCCACAGGAAAATGAGGAAGTAAAGAAGCAAGTCCAGGAACTATTAGACAAAGGGTTAGTCAGAGACAGCTTGAGTCTGTGTGTTGTTCCAATGGTACTAAGTCCGAAGAAGGATGGAGGATGGAGAATGTGCATTGATTCTAGAGCGATTAACAAAATTACCATCAAGTACAGATTTCCACTGCCGAGAATGGATGATCTGATGGATTGCCTGAGCGGGGAAAATTATTTTTCAAAGATTGATCTGAAGAGCGGATATCATCAGATTCTCATGAGGGAAGGTGATGAATGGAAAACAATATTCAAGACAAATGAAGGGTTGTACGAATGGATGGTCATGTCGTTTGGCTTGACAAACGCATCGAGCACCTTCATGAGGCTGATGAATGAAGTCCTAAAGGAATTCATCGGAAAGTTTGTAGTAGTATATCTGGATGATATATTGATCTACAGAAAGACGAAGGCTGAATATTTGAAACATTTGGCCATTTTGATGAGGAAGTTTCAGTAGGAGAAGTTGTTGATCAACATGAAGAAGTCCTCATTCATGAAGACAGAACTCATTTATCTGGGTTTTGTTGTTTCAGTGAATGAGTTGAAGATCGATCTGAGTAAGGTGGAAGTGATCAAGAATTGGCCATCACCCAAAAATGTTTTTGAGGTGAGAAGTTTTCATGGACTGGCTAGTTTCTACCAAAATTTCATCAGGAATTTTAGTGGAATCAGTGCAGAAATGATGGACACGATGAAGAAACGACATAAGTTTTTTCATTGGACAGCAGAGGCTGAGAAAAGATTCAACCTGTTGAAGCGAAAGATCACAGAGAAACCAGTGTTAGTGTTGTCGGACTTCAAGAAGACATTTCAAGTGAAATGTGACAGAAGCGGATATGCCATAGGAGCGGTCTTGAGTCAGGATGATAGGCCAGTTGCATATTTCAGCGAGAAGCTGGATGACGCAAAGCTAAAATACTCCACGTATGATAAATAGTTTTATGCCATCATACAGGCATTAAAGAAGTGGAGGCATTACTTGATCCCAAAGGAATTTGTATTGTACAACGATAATCATGCATTGCAGTTTGTGAGTCAACATGAAAAGTTGAATAAGAAACATGCAAAATGGGTAGAGTATATGCAGAACTTCACGTTTGTGATCAAACATATTTCAGGAACTTCTAACAAAGTGGCTGATGCTTTGAGCAGGAAATGTTTGTTGCTGCAAGAGTTCCGAGTCAAAACATTGGGGTTTGAGAATCTGAAGGATATGTATGTCGGAGATTCAGACTTCGGGGAAGCATATGAAGCAGCTGAGAATCTCGTTCTTAGGGATCGAAGTCCATGGATAGACTACATGATCCAGGAGGGGTTGTTGTTCAGAGGCAATCAACTATGTATTCCAGATTGCTCCATGAGGGATAATCTGCTAAAGGAAAAACACAACGGAGGCTTAGCAGGGAACTTTGGTCAGGACAAAACATTCACGAAGCTGAACGAATCATATTTTTGGCCAAGCATGCGAGCATATGTCAAAATTTTTGTTGACAGGTGTTGAATTTGTCAGCATTCGAAGGGGAGAAAGAAGAATGCAGGTTTTTATCAGCCTTTGCCCATACCCGAGAGACCGTGGGAGGCGATCAACATGGATTTTGTATTGGGTTTTCTGAGAATGCAGAGAGGGGTTGATTCCATCTTTGTGGTATTAGACAGGTTTTCAAAGATGGAACATTTTATTCCGTGTCAGAAGACCAGTGATGTGACCCATATCGCAAACTTTTTTTTCAGAGAGGTTATTAGACTTCATGGATTGCCGAGGAGCATAGTCTCAGACAGGGATACGAAATTCATCGGTCATTTTTGGAGGACGCTATGGAAGAATATAGGGACTAATTTGGCTTTTAGTTCATCTTACCATCTGCAGACAGACGGATAGACCGAGGTGGTCAATAGAAGTCTTGGAGACTTGCAGAGGAGCTTAGTGATGGAGCACCATGGCAGCTGGGACAACATATTTCCACAGGCAGAGTTTGCATACAATGATTCAGTGAATCGGAGTACAGGCAAAAGTCCATTTTATATTGTGTATGGGACACAACTGAGGGGATTTTATGAACTCAGGGAGTCAGAACAGACTGCGATTAGCAGTGCGAGTGCATAGGAGTTCACTGAGGCGATGAAGGAACTTCACGGTAAGGTGAAGCAATGACTGATAAATTCAAATCAGGAGTACAAGCGAAGAGCCGATCAGCAGAAGAGACAACTTCAGTTCGAAGTTGGTGATCTAGTTCTGGCACATCTAAGGAAGGAAAGGTTCCCAAGGGGAACATACAACAAGCTGAAAATGAAGAAAATTGGGCCATGCAGAGTTGTGAAGAAATTTGGAGAAAATGCTTATGAGATTGAGTTGTTGGATGGCATCAGGATATCTCCGATATTTAATGTTTTAGATTTATACCCATACAGGGCTGGAGAAGAAGAGACTGGAACTGAGGAACCAGTGATCTAGTGGAAGAAGAAATTACCAGTAGCAAAGAAGCCACAGATGGAGTGCATACTGGACAAGCGAGTGGGAAAGAAGACCAGGCAAAAGCAGTACTTCGAGTACTTGGTGAAATGGAAGAATCACCCAGTCAAAGATGTTAGCTAGGAAAATGAAGCAGTGATACAAAAGCATGGAAAGACCGTGCAATATCTCATGGATAGGAGCCCATGAAAATTTTCAAGCCGAGGAGTATGATGTAGGAGCATCACCAGCTCAGCGAGTGAGCCAACACATCAAGTGGAGATTAGCTGGGAAAACAAACCCAAAATTTTGAAAAGTGCTTTGGGATTGTTGCACAAGTCTGCAATGAATTATAAAGAGGTGGTGCACTTGTATTTTAAAGGGGACCTTAAGCCTTTAAGCTCTCGTCCTTAGTAGATAGGAAGGAATTTAATAGATTTAATGTAGGTAGATAGATGTTTAAGTCTATATTAGACAGTTTCAGTTTTTGAGAGGGAAAACGGATATAGACACCCTCACTTATACATTGTAACATTATTATTCATTCAGAAGCTAGCATTTAGAAGAGAGAGAAAGCAGATAATTGTATGCAGAACCTCCATGTACAGATTTGAATTAATAGAAGAGAGTCTTTGATTCAATTTCATGGATGGTGTTGTTTCTCTATGTATGTTGTTTATATGTTCATGAATGTTTCCTTTCTGTTCATGCATTTTCTTTGAATATGTTGTGCATGTGATTCCATGGTTTTTAACTGAAGTCTGAGAAAGAAGAGAATAAGTTTCAATTGTTTCTCTATCTGAACTAGGAGATTCCTGCAAAGAGTGCATTCAAATTCATTCACATAGAGTGCGTTGATGAGGGTTCAGTAGTTTAACACTTATTCTCATTCACCCAGAAGTTTCAAGGGTTTGTTGAGGCCGTGCGGAGAGCACATAGGCAGAATTAAAAGTCTCAGTGGTTAATCTAAGCAAAAGAAGGAAGAGACTACTGTTACTGAAGGTGCACAGGGTCTGAAGGACTCAACACGAGTGGAGTTGTTGAAGGTCAAGCACGAAGAGTGTGCGCAAAGTCTCAGAAGGAATCCGAGTTGAAAATCTCAGGAGGGTTAGCACTTCTTATATTGTGGAAGAGAGCCCAGAAGGTTCATCAAACAAAAGTCCCACAGAGTTGTAGTCGCAGCTTGAAGAGGAAGTCCAAAGAGGAGATACTTGACCATTCGAGGAAATTTATCGAAAGGAGGAATTGACGGTCAGGATTCGCAAGGGAGATTAGAGAAGTCCCGACAGCCGCCAGATCTTGGAGAAGTTGCACGGGATTTACGCCTTAGGCGCAGGGAGGAACCAAGTGTCATTGGGATCCGGCTTATCGGGGTTTGTGGTGGTAGGAGTTTTATTCCTACTGGAATCGCGATTAGCGATTTCCCAATGTAATTGGAGCCGTTGATTGCTACGGGGACACGTGGCACGAGATCCCGGAAAGTCGGGGTTCGACATTCGGGATTTCCCCTGCAAAAGAATCACTACCATGGAAATCGCGATCCCGCGATATCTGATAACCCGATAAGGAGGGGTGACGTAGAGGAGAACACTCGTACACGTATCGGGGATCGACTTTTTGGGGTTTCTGTTGTTGTAAGCACTGTTGCCAAAGGAACTGCGAAACTCCGAATTGCGACGAGTCCCACGGTGATAGCATTTGGTGTTGACCGGTGTCACCAAGTCGGAGTTCGGGAATCGAGGATTTGCGGTGACAGTGGAATGCAACATCGCGTACACTGATTTTCCGATAAGAGAAAAAGGAAGATCACAGGGAAGGAGAGTTATGTGGGTATTGAGACTTCCGACAGGAGGTTGAAGAGTACTTTAACTCTTCGGGCCTTAGTGAGAGAAGGTCCTGGTGAGTGTGGACGTGCCTTGGGTTGTCGTCTGTGCCAATATGTTATAAGTTCATGCAAGAAAAAACAAAGTGTAAGTACCCGGCTCATGAGTGGATTAAACAAAGTTAAGTAGCAAATATTGTACCACATTTTTATTTTTTTTTATGAAAATTTTGAGGTTCATTACAAGTAGCATTAGAATTTTTGTATGTTGTTGTCCCAGCCCATCACTCCCTCTTCTTAGATCAGGTTGTTTGGCTATTTTTGTAACCAAGTATTCAAACTAAGGTTCCTTTGGTTTAATATTCCCACCCTCTCAACAACAGATTGTCCTACTAACACCTCTTTCATACAATGTCTCCCGATAGGAAAGTTTCTTCAAATGTGGACGAATCTCGTTTCTCTAGCAAGTTCAAGGATCTAGTTAGTTCTCTCATACATTTCCTACAACTTGGTCTAGGATTCACCCCTTTTTCTTCCAAATTGATACCCACATTTCATTAATGAAATATGGCTATCAAATGAAAGGGGAATCGGTAGGCTCATGTATCCATAGTCTAACTGCATATTTTAAGACTTCTCCAAAAATGAATTAAGAGAAACATTTTTTTCTTTCAAGCAACCTATTGGAATTGGTGGCACAAGTATTGTGGAAGTCACAATCATCTTCTCTGTAACATTCCGCTCTTGCGCACTACGCAAAATTATTCTTCGAGGACACTTGCTCGCAAGTGATCCATATTTTATGCTATTAAAAACTTGATTTTGGTTATGAAGCGTTATGGGTTGATGACATGTTGTTTTACTAAATTGACATATACAGGTGCTATTGAATCGGTTTTACTGAGTGTGCAGGATATTTTTCCTCGAGGATGCTGAGGCATCGATGGAACCCCTTGGAATCTGGATCGAGTCGAGGAATGTACCATTGGGGTTTAATTGTTTTATATGTTATATTAGTGAATCTGATTAGATGATATGATATAGATATATTCTGACATGATTCTTTGATGATACAGGCCGACGATAGCCTCTCGACGAGACTGACATGTGGAGTAAAGGGGTCATGCACGACTAACAAAGAGGTTGAGGGAGAGGTGTGGAAAACATCCCTGCCACAACCTACTAGCACTGTCGTCGTGGCTCAAACTGTAGGTTAACGATTACCTACTTTGAGAGGACCCATGATGCCATGAGGGCAGACTGCGACAGTCACTCACAATGATTCTAAGGGGCATGCAATAAGGAGGGGGCCTTATTCCTTAGAGGCCCTTAGTCTCCCACAAGTTCATCTGGTGGAGTATTGACTCCAGGGGTTTTTGATGTCTACCAAGTTAGTCAAGAGGTGAATGGAACCCTTGGAGCACGTGGTGCATCCTAAAGGGAACGTCGCACAAGGGAAACATATGAGGTGAGTGACACCCGTGGAGCACGTGGTGCGTCGTGAAGAGCATGTTGCTCAAGGGAAATAGATGAGGCGAGTGACACCCTTGGAGCACCTAGTGTGTCCTGAAGGGCACGTCGCATTATTAATGATAAATAAATGAGCCCAG
>SNQJ01S0281032.1:0-11203 GCA_010110895.2 Picea sitchensis
AAAACTGCTTTCCATGGGAAGCCTTTGAGTATCTTCGTCAGAGACTCAGAGTAATTTCTACTCCAAAATGAATTCTCTTGAATGATTATTTATGTCTTATATTTACAGGAGGAAGCACTATAAAGAGGACATTTTAGGTTGGGAGATCAGTTTCAGGAAGAGTTGAGTCAGGGGGAGCAACACCGGATGGAAAGATACCTTTTCCATTGATGACAAAGGGGGAGATATTTATCAGATGCAAAGGTGAATGATTATAGAAAGAGAATAGTGGCATGGTTCCAGGGGGAGCGATGGTCACAGGGGGATCATGTGTGATATGAATTTAGTATTGCATCATAGTGTTTCCATCAATGCTAAAGGGAGATATTTTTTATTATTTTGGTTGGTTTTCATTGATGTCAACCCTTGAATAAACTATGGTAGCGAATTCTGGTAGCACAAAGGTTTGGGTAATGGACCCAAGTTTTTATATGTATAATGTTACGAGTTTTAATATATTTGAAGGAAATACTATTATATATGGATAGTACATGCCATTCCATTTCTAGTGGTATGTGGAACGTCACATAACTCCTCACGATTAGAGATTTATGGCCATGTGAAGTTGGAGAAACCTCATGAGTCATCTAGAAGCCCCAAAAGGTCAAAGTAGTCAAAGTGGTTGCAAAGAAAAAATTATTTAAATAATAAAGTGAAGTGATTAGTGTACTATAAGTCAAAGTGGATAAAAAAGAAATTATTTAAATAATAAATTTATTGGAGAAATTACTAAGTGGACAAGTGGTTAGAAGTGGGTTAGCCCTAAAATAAGGAAAGTGGTTTAAGATGGTTAGAAGGTAAATAATAAAGTGAAGTGATGGGTGTACTATAAGTCAAAGTGGATACACAATAAGTTTAATGGATAAATTACTAAGTGGACAAGTGGTTAGAAGTAGGTTAGCCCTAAAATAAGGGAAGTGGTTTAAGATGGTTAGAAGCTAACCACTTGAGGAAGCTACATAAAAGTATAAATAGGAGGCAAGGGTATATCATTTAATCACACTTGAGAATATTGAATATCTACAAGTGACTGAGGTAAACAAAGGATATCTAAGCCGAATTTCAAAGGGAAAGTGAAGTAAAGAAGGCTGAAATTCAAGGGATGATAAATTCTTTTGATGATGCTTTCTAAGGTATGTTATTTACAAGTCATCTCACCATTTTCACAAAAAATCTGTTTGTAGAATGATTCAGACCACAAAATAGGAAGGGCATTGAGGAAACATACCCAAGTAAATATGATAAAAAATTCATCTTGTAGATCATTTTATTTTTGGAGTTACACTCCGTGAAAAATAGGGTTTCTGGTTAGTCCTAAAACTAATCTAAAACAAGTGTTTTGGATAAAAACGTCATAAATTCTTCATAAAAGATCTAAATTCAATAAGACCAAATGTATTGGTTAGAGTACAATAATTAGTATGTTGTGTACCATTTTCATATCTATACATAAAATATTTCGTGCGGGGAATTTTCTACAAGTTCGATCTCTAGAATAAGACAAAATTCAGCAAGGTTTGTCATTTTTGCTATAATTCCTTTTCTGGGAGGTTCCAAGAAGTGAAACCTGGAGAAATTGTAGAAAATACACTGAATAACATTGTGTAGTATTTTTAGACCTTTATTCATTACAGGTACATAGTTATTACTTTTGTAAGTTAGGGTTGTTGACTAATCCAAAACTAGTCATGTGAGACTAAAGTAAAGTTTGATGAAAATGCTAGTCTCTTGTTGTTAAAGTTAAGGAAGGTTTGCAGGTATATTATCATATACACTAGGTCTATTACAGATTTACAAATCATATTTGGATGATGAAATTGATTAGGGATTTTGGTTGAGGTACATATTGGGTACATGGTTGAGACAAGTAGTTGATTAGTTGGGACATACATGAGGTGTATAGTTGATGAAGTTGGTACATCTTGATCAGTCATAATTGATAAGTAGTTGATGCATGATTGGCACATACTTGGTACATGCTTGGAGACACTTGTTAGTAGTATTGTTTACACATGGTTTATGGATGATGTAGCATACTTGTCTTGTTATATTATTAGAAGCACATATGGACCTTGGTGATGATTATGAGTTGTTGTGTTATGCTTGGTTGATGCACATCTTGGTGATATTGTGCATATGGTTGAGAGTTGTCTTAGTGATTGATCTTGGTGAGTAGATTTGATTCGGTTGATAAGATTGATGAGACTGGTTGTTGTGATAGGTTTTTTGGGCAATTTATTGTAACATGTTATTTGTACAGGTTTGGTGCATGGTTGATGCACTTGTTTATGGTACAGGTTGAAGTACATGTTGATGTATGGTACATGTTGGCACATGTTATTGGTACAAGTTGTTACAGGTTGTTTTGTGTAGTTTTATTGGTACAGGTTTAGATCAGTATATCTCACAGTGATAGTGCAACAATGGTTCCATCATTCTACTTATATTTCAGGGTGGTTGGATGAGGGAGGAATAGGTGGTTGTAGCCACCTTTTGGTTGTAGCCGGAGAACATAGGGGGTTGTAGCCTCCTTCTGGTTGTAGCTAGAGAATTGTGGGGTTGGAGCTTCCCTCTGGTTGTATACTAAGAAAATAGGGGGTTGGATCCTCCTTCCAGTTTCAGCTGCAAAACAAAGGAAGTTGGTGCTTCCAATGAATGTAATTCTTAAAGACATAAAAAAAAACATTACGTGGTTTTCTCTCGCTTTGGGTTTCCACGTAAAAACACTGGTGTATTGTGTATGTGTATAATTGCTCATTTGTTCATTGTTTATTTACTCTGCAACTATTGGATGATAATGCTACATTGATATAACAATTTCATTTTATGGTTAAAAGGATTAAATTTCTCTATTACCAATTCACCCCTCCTCTTAGTAATCCAACAGTCCAATCCTTCATAAGTTGTTTTTTTCGTCGATTTCAAGAAATAATGTTTTTATCAGTTTGAAGGAATGCAACATTTGGATTTAGGGGTCCAATTTATGAAACCATGCCTCTGGAGCAGATGGACAATTTGGTCAACTAGTGTATGCCTAAAAAATCTTGCAGCATCCCATAGAACTCAAAAATGTTGTGCCGTTAGGATTTTATGCCTTGAGAAGGAATTGGACAAGAGTCCTCAAAATGGTTTAGGATGCGACTTGAAACTAGGAATAAAACAAAAAATGAGACTTGTATTGAGAAACTGTTGACTTTGATGTATTACTGGGATATGATTTCAGTTAGAGCACCCCTCACTCCCAGGTGCCATGCCTCAGAAGTTGTTTTACTCATTTATTTCGAGAACTAGTGTTTTTCTTAGTTTTAAGCAATGCATCATTTGAATTAAGGGGCCTAATTTATAAAATCATTCCTTGAGAGTGGATGGAAAATGTAGTAACCCAGTCCGTGCCTAAGGAATCTTGCAACATCTCACGGAACTAAAAAATGCTAGGTTGTTAGGTTTTTAGGCCCTAAGGAGGAATTGTCCAAGAGTCCCCGAAATGGTTTGGGATGCAACTTGCAACTGGGAATATAACAAAAATTAAGACTTGGATTGAGTAAATTTAATCTCCGTTGAATTCTTGGCATAGGATTTCAGCTAGAGCACCCCTCATTCCCAGGTCCAATCCCTTGGAAGTTTTTTTTTCATCGATTTTGAGAACTAGGGTTTTGCTCAGTAAGAAGCATTACACCATTTGGATTTAGGGGTATAATTTATGAATACATGCCTTGAGATAGGATGGAAAATGTGGTCACATATTCCATGCCTAAAATATCTTGTAGCATCCAACGAAATGCAAAAATTCTTCTCTGTTAGGTTTTTATGCCCTGACAAAGAATTGGCCAAGAGCCCCTGAAATAGTTTAAGATGTGACTTGCAACTGGACATAAAATGAAAACCGAGACTTGGATTGAGGAACCATCAACTATGATGTATTATTGGGATAGGATTTCAGCTAGAGCACCCCTCACTACCGGGTGCCATGCCTCGAAAGTTGATTTACTCACTGATTTTGAGAACTAGTTTTTTTCTTAGTTTGAAGCAATGCAACATTTGGTTTAAGGGATCCAATTTATGAAACCATCCCTTGGGAGTGGATGGATAATGTGGTCACCCATTACATGCCTAAAAAATATTTCAACATCTCACATAACTAAAAAATGATGCTTCGTTAGGCTTATATTCCATGAGGAGGAATTGGCCAAGAGTCCCCGAAATGGTTTGACATGTGGTTTGTAACTGGGCATGTAATGAAAACCGAGACTCATATTGAGTAGCCTTTATCTGCATTCAATTTTTGTAATAGTATTTCTGTTAGGGCACTTCTCACTCTTGGGTCCAATCCTTTGGAAGTTATTTTTTTCATCGATTTTGAGAACTAGGGTTTTTATTCGTAAGCAGCAATGCAACATTTGGATTTAGGGGTGAAAATTATGAAACAATGCCTCAGTAGTGGATGGAAAATGTGGTCACCTAGTGCATTCCTAAACAAGCTTGCATCATCTCACAGAACTCAAAAATGCAGCTCTGTTAGGTTTTTATTCCCTGAGGAGGAATTGGCCAAGAGTCCTTGAAATGGTTTGGGATTTTACTTGCAACTGGGAATAAAATAAAATCCAAGACTCAGATTGAGTAACTGTCGAATACGATGGACTACGGGGATAGGATTTTATCTATATCACCCCTCACTCCCGCATTCCATGCCTTGGAAGTTGCTTTACCCATTGATTTTGAGAACTAGTGTTTTTCTTGGTTTGAAGCAATCCAACATTTGGATTAAGGGGTCCAATTTATGAGACCACCCCTCCGAAGAGGATAGATAATTTGGTCACTTATTCCATGCCTAAACAATATTGAAACATCTCATAGAACTGAAAAATGATGGTCTGTTAAGATTTTATTCCCCGAGGAGGAATTGGCCAAGAATCCCCGAAATGGTTTGGGATGCGACTTGCAACTGGGCATATAACAAATATCGAGACTCAGATTGAGGAACTGTCATCTATGTTGGATTCTTGGCATCATATTTTAGCTAGAGCACCCCTCACTCCCAGGTCCAATCCCTCAAAAGTTGTTTTTTTCATCGATTTTGAGAACTAGGGTTTTGCTCAGTTTTAAGCAATGTAACATTTGTGTTTCTTTTGTGTAGTAAAGGTCGGGAGGAGTAGTGGGGCATGGACCATGATGAGAACCATTTGGAATTCATCATTGTCTTCACTTTTATTTTTCTTTAGAAATATGAATAAGTCATCTATGTATGTGTTGATGGTGTTGATATTGTACCAAGTTTGCACTTCCTGCCAAATGTCCTTGGTAGTCGAGATAGAATGCAATGGGTTTATCTTAGTCTCAACTTTGAGAACATGTGACATAGCACATGTTTGGTGACATGACATAGTAGCAAATTATTTGGATGACATAATTATTTTTCTCACAATAGGTGTTGTGCCACAAGGGTACTTGACAACATAGAAGAAACAATTGACTTTCTGTGTGACCAACTATTAGACAAAGAGGTCATTTGTACAAGATCATGGTATATGGCATCCTTTGATGTTGCATCATGGATCGTAAATTACTTATAATTTTATGGGAGATCCATCACGAAATAATTAGAATATGCTCAATCTTGCGACATTTATCAAGGAACTAGGAAACTATCTTGTATGGATGAAATGTTTTTACACCTGGTAGTTGTGCTACAACCATTAGAAAAATGGATAGTTTAAAACACCCAACCCCTAAGTACCCTTTATGGGGATGGGGAATCAAATTTTTTCTTTCTAAAATCCTCTCGAATCATCTCTCTGAGATGATTCATCCTCTTCTACTCACTCATAGATTTATAACGACTGTTACCAGACTCTAATCCGACCTCTGGTTTACGGGTTATGGCTTCCCTAAGTCCTTCGGGTGCTCATTGGTTGAGGGCCACATGGTGCCCACATGGGTCCATCTCGTTCGTACCATTTCTAGGTTCCTACCTCCCACAGGGAAGTTCCATCTATTGTCCAAACCAATGATAAGACTTAATCCTCTTCTGACACACATGCTAGAGGAGAATTCAATGTTCGACGATTTGACACTGAACCTCCCTTTTAATTTCTACACGCATGTCCTTTGGAGCCTCGAATTGCTGAACTCCCAAAGGAGCCTAGAAACCATCCACATGGCTTCAGGTTTTGGGCCTTTCAACTTACCCATGACATGACATCCCAAACCCATGGAGTCCTAAATTTTTTAACTCCCGAAGGAGCCCAGAATACCTCCACGTGGCTCTAGCCTTCAGGACTTTCAACTTACTCACAAAAATACATCCCAAATACCCAAAGTCCCAGACTCCTGAAGGGTCCACTCGCGCATGTGGTGACATAACATATGCAAAGGCAAGTACAGGTGGGTCTCACATACTCCTCCCACCAAATGGAACAAGCGGTAAGTGCCAACAATGATATGCGACAGGGAAGAGATGACACATGTCCCCTTCAGTGGGTGACATGTGTCTCGTGTTAATGGGCATGTAGGTTCTATGAGACGTACGATTCTAGGTGACAAGTGGCATGTCATTCATGGGTTCATGTCACCCTGCATGATGTCACTATGCCACATCACTCCAGAATGAGAGCCTTCCAAGCCCTTCAATCTCATGGTCAAGGTGTCTCCACGTAACCACTGGATCGACAGCCTCTGTTACTTTGTAACTTCAGCATTCAGTATATCCGTGGTGTGACTTCGTATTTACTCTCGAAGTTCTCATTGTCAGGATGATCATGGTATAGATCTAACGGTCAAGCGTGATCCCTATATCTATGGTCCTTGTTACTTCGCATCTCTAGCCTTTGGTAGTTTCGACATCATGGCATCTCCGCTCTTCCGAAGAAAGACTCTGCTGAAGTATCGTACATGGGTCCCTCCATGGTTTGATCTGACGATTAAGAGGGGCTCGTAATGGACTCTCAAGATCCATGGCTCTCATCACTTCATGAATTCAACATTCGAGGAGTTTGATGCTATATCATCTTCGTTCTCCTAGAGTGGGACTTTTTCGAAGTTACCTCAACATGGATCCAATGACCAAGGGGGATCCTGAATACTCTCAACTCGGTGGTTCACATTACTTCGCAATAACTTAATGTATAAAGGTTTAACAATGGGGCAAGTCCATATGTCTCGGATAGGAAAAATGCCAGGTGCTAGTCAACCTTGTGGGTAACTACAACCATCAGTTTCCTTCATCTGGTTTATAAATGGTAGGGTCGAAACACTCTGAAGCTCCAAACTCCCATAATTGATCCAGGTGGATATTGGTGGCCACCCACCTATTCCAACTAGATCCTCTTGTCAGTTTTTAGTTCAACACGTTCTTTTGTACTTCTTTTTAATTGTGGGTTCTACACTTTTGGGGTTGTCTAAATCCATACACATCTTCCAGGTGGATACTGATGGCCCCTCACCCAATCCAAATGGATTATTTTGTATGTTTTCACGTCAGCACATCTTGATGTACTTCCAGGGCCATTTTGGATCCCTAAACAGTGTTTTTTTGGCTCACCATAGTCAAACTATAGACGAAGTCAGAGTTTGACGATGTAATTTGTAGTTCTCTAAAATACATTTCCAATGGGCTATCACATGCCTAAAACATAGGTCGTATCAAAAAGTTACGACCCCAAGAAGTTGAGGTACCAAGTTACCCATAGGGGCCCACATGAATTTTGGCGTTTCACCTCCTAGGGTTGGGTTTTTGGATGCATAGGGTTTTGGAAATCATGAGTAATATCAAAATGGCCTCTACAGCCTCATTGTAATCATCTTCTTAGATGTATGTGCGTAGCAGCCACATCTCTTCTCAGAGAGAGCTACCACCATTCGAGCAAGTGTTTCAGTTCTACAGTTTTACAGTTTCAACATATTTCAATAGAAGATATTGTTATCTAGATATATGTGTTGTTATTCATATCTCTGTGTTTATTATATTCAGTCTATTAATCAACTCGTTCCGATCCTAAATCTAGATCAGTGGTATCATAGCAGTTTTCTCTTCATTTATTTTTCTTCATGCATGTCCTCGAAAATATATGGGTACAAGAAGTTGGGACTTGAACCAATCGAGTCATTGCAATATCAGTCATGTCAAGCTCAAAAACAACCCATGGGAGATGAAAATAAATATGATGGAGTAGGAGATCATTTTAAATTGTTGCTCGAGGAAGATCGTGCGTGAAAAAGGAATGAAATGATGGACAACTTTGAACAGATCCTTTGATGAATGCCCACAGGAGAAGCATATTCATCAAGCAACCATGCAACCACCTTCAAGGTACATGTAAATTTTGATATTCCATTATTTGAAGGATTGATAGATGCAGATGTTGTAGATAAATGGTTGAATCTGCTCGAAGGGTATTTTTCAGTCCATAATTTTTTCGATAGGGAAAATATTACTTGTTCACTCCTTAAGTCCATCCCCCATGTTAAGGACTGGTGGGACACTTACTCTAAGAAAAGGGCAATAGAGGAATCTGCAATATTTGTGGTTTCCCCTACATGGGATTCCTTCTGGAGTTCCATTAAAGAACAATATTACCCTTTTGGAAGCTACGAGGACCAATACACCATATGGGCCACCCTGCATCAAGAAAGGACCAGATTGTACCATATCTCACCAATATTTTCCATACCTTGCACACCAAGTTGGGTGTCAAAGACTCTAAATGACATCTGGTGCTCAAATACCCCAACTGTTTGCATAGATACATTCAAACATAAATGGAGTTTATGGACATGGCCTCATTGGGTATGAATTATAGATATGATGTCAAGATCGAGCATAAATTTACGTAGAAGAGGTGAGAGTTTGGATATGCAAACTCCTCATAGCAGAAGCAGGGAAAAGGCAGCCCCAACCCACAAAAAAAGAGATAGAGAAAATATATCCACTCTCAAGACAACCAGTCCACACTGCAACATAAGAAGGGCAATGAGAAGACAAAGAAGGACATGGGAAAATGGTGTGAATACTATAAAATCCCTTGGCACAACACTGAAGAATGTTGCTCCAAGAAGTCACTCGTGGCCGAGCTAAAGGATTCCGAGTCAAAGGTCGATTCTGATTCCGAATCAAATCCAGAAGGAGGGAAGCGTATTATTGATGTTGAACCCAATCCCATTTTCGCTACCACCAAAGTCCATTCAAGCGAACCAGAAGAACTAGAGGAAGGGGAACACCTATTTCACTCACAAATGTGGGTAAAGGGGGCTCCACTTGATTTCATTGTCGATAGTGGCAGTCATAAGAACCTCATCTTAGAAATGTTCCTCAAGCAGTCAAACCTACCAAAGAAACCACACCTGGATCCCTACACCATCGGCTGGCTTCACCAAGGAAGAGATCTTTGTGTTAGCCAACAATGTCGTCTGCCCTACGACATCAAGCCCTTGAAAGATGAGGTATTGTGTGATATTTCTCCCCTTGAAGTTTGTGATGTTCTTTTAGGACAACCATATTTGTGTAAGTGTCATGATGTGTATGAGTCTATACCCCATAGTGTTATTGTTACTTTTTGTATACAGTTGTACATGATACCAGAGGTAGTGCCTCCTACCACTATTTCTTTAATCTCTAATAAGAAATGAAGTAAGGTCATTTCATAAACTACAAAGTTCGTCTTCTTTGTGATATGTGCTCACAATAAGAAGAAGGTCACTGCCACATCTGTTGCCTCTACACAGATCCTCTCTTTGCAACAGATGCAAGTGGACAGGATTATGGAAAAGTATAGATACATCTTCTCCTCACCCACCGGGGTATCGACATACTGCCAAGTCAAGCATCGCTCGCTGATGGAAAATGAATAAATCAAGCATCACATCCAAGAGATTCTTCAAAAGGGGCACATCAAAACCAACTCCTCCCCTTAAAAATGCCTAATGGTATTGGTCCAGAAGAAGGATAGGACTTGGTACCCAATTCCCGGGATTGATGACCTTCTTGAACAACTTAAGGGGGAAAATTTCTTCAACAAGATTGACCTAAAGTCTGGCTAGCACCAGGTTCCCATCAAATGAACTGATGTATGGAAGACAACTTTCAAATCTAAAGAGGGTAAATTTGAATGGTTGGTCATGCCCTTTGGCCTAACAAATGAACTAGCCACTTTCATGAGGTTGATGGATGATGTATTGAGACCCTTGACCAACTCTTTTGTGGTGGTATATTTGGATGACAACCTCATCTTCAACAGAACTTTGGAGGAGCACTTGCGACATATTCAACAAGTTTTTAGAACTTTGCGGCAATAAAAGCTATATGTCAACTTGGAAAAATGTTTCTTTGGAATGAACATGGTCCAATGCTTGGGATACATTGTTGATGAGAATGGAGTACATGTTGATCCCACTAATATCCAAGTCATCCGTGACTGGCCATCCTCGAACACACTAACCGAGCTTTGCAGGTTCTTGGGAATGGCCAATTTCTATTGACGGATCATGTTGGTATTCTCCCATATTGCATGGGCCCTAAAACACATGACCAAGGGTGGTGGAAGTGAAAACTTCATGTGGGGGAAGGAACAAAAATGAGCATTTGATGATCTGAAGCATCGCTTGTGCTTAGCTCCAGTACTCTCCTTTCCTGATCTGCAACAACCGTTCGATATTGATACTAATGCATCTGACTATGTTGTAGGTGCATTTCTCACTCAACATGGTCATCCAATGTCATTTCATAGTGAGACACTCTTAGATACTATCTGGAAATACCCCACCTATGACAAGGAAATGTAGTCCATTGTAAAATCTCGTCATCAATGGAAACATTACATTATGGGAAAAGAGACAATCACCCACACTGATCACAAGCCTCTATAGCTCATACAGACATAGGGGAAGTTGCAGAACGACCTCCATCAGAAGTGTTCCACCTACCTACAACAGTTCCAACTCAACATCAACTATAAGACAGGGAGAAAAAATTGTGTCACTGACTGCCTCAGTCGACCTCTCGTAGTTTCACTCACCACTATGCTCCATTCCTATGGACATGAGGCATCTTAGTGGCCCCAACTTTATCAACAAGATCCAAACTTCGCAATAACCTATCAGCTCTTGGGTATAGGGGCAATTGTCACCGATTTTCACATTCAGGATGGGATGTTATGCCATCTCGACCATCTCT
>SNQJ01S0281033.1:0-11203 GCA_010110895.2 Picea sitchensis
TGAAAATGTCTCCTTGGTATATATAGGAGACTAGGAGGTATAATTACAACTAATGGCCTAAAGACGACATAAATAAAATAACATTACTAATATAATATGCCCCAATTAAGGGGTAATGAGCCAATATTAGGGCTTAACAAGAGAAGAAGTTTCAGTGGACTGAAGAATGTGAGAAAATCTTCCAGCAATTGAATCAACTGTTAACCAGTGCTCCAATCATAAGGATTGCAGATCTGAATGAAGATTTTGTAGTGTGCACAGATGCATTCAAAGAAGGATTGGGAGGATTCCTCAGTGAGAATGGATTTGTAATATGTTATGAGTCTAGGAAGCTGAAAGAGCATGAACAAAACTATGCCACTCATGATTTGGAGTTGGCAGTCATAGTTCATGTTCTAAAGAAATGGAGGCATTACCATAACAGTCTGAAGTATTTGTTTGATCAACCAACCTTGAATGCGAGGAAGAGTAGGTGGTTGGAGTTTCTTTGTGAATATGAATTTGATATCAAGCATATCAAAGGAAAAGAGAACAAAGTGGTTGATGCACTCAGCATGAGAGTAAATGAATTGCATGCCACAACCATTATCATGTAGCGAACTGATATTAAAGGAAGAATTTTGGAGGCTGCAAATGTAGATTTGTAGTACAGGGATTTGATAGCAAAGCTACAGCATGGTAAGATGCCACAGAAAGTGGATAATTATAAATTGGAAACTGACGGAACACTTATGTACAAGAACATAATTTATGTACCTAATGTCCAGGACTTGAAACTTATGATTTTGAATGAAATGCATAATGTGCCTTATGTAGGGCACCCTGGATATGAGAAAATTGTGGCAACAGTTAAGAGCCATTAATTTTGGCCAGGTATGAAGAGATAAATTGTAGAATACATCGCCAGATGTATGGAATGCCAGAAGGTTAAAGATGAGCATAGGCACCCAACAGGGTTGCTACAACCTTTACCCATTCCTGAGTGGAAGTGGGAAGTGGTGACAATGGATTTCATCAAAGGATTTCCTAGAACCGGCAAGTAGCATGATTCAATCATGGTGGTGGTGGAAAATCTTACGAAAGCTGCCCATTTTATTCCACTAAAGTCTACTCACAAGGTAGCTAACGTTGTTGATATTTTTATGAGGAAAATTGCACGATTGCACGGTATTCCCAAGACAATTTTATTTGAAAGCGACCTGAAATTTACCTCAAAGTTCTCGAAGGGGTTGTTCAAAGGATTCAGAACGAATCTGAACTTCAACACAACCTATCACCCTGAGTCTGATGGGCATACAGAGAGGGTGAACCAAGTGATAGAAGAAATGCTAAGGATGTATGTGATGGATAAACCATCTAAATGTGAAGGCTACCTACACTTGGTAGAATTCACCTACAACAATGGGTATCAAGAATCATTGAAGATGAGCCCATTTGAAGCACTTTATGGAAGAAAGTGAAATACTCCAGAAAGCTAGGATAATCCAGCTGATAGAGAAGTGGTTGGGCCCAAGTTTCTCAAGGAAATGGCAGAGCAAATGCTAAAAATTAAGCAGAATTTAAAGGTTGCCCAAGATAGGCAGAAAACTTATGCTGATAAAAACAAAACCCACAGAGAGTTTAAAGTGGGAGAGCATGTTTTCTTGAAAGTGAAAGCCAATAGAAGTTCCTTGAGGCTGGGAAACTGTTCGAAGTTGGAAGCCATATTTTGTGGGCCATTTGAAATCCTAGAAAGGATTGGGCCAGTTGCATATATGCTTGCATTACCTGCACCCATGACCTTACATAATGTGTTTCATATTTCATTTCTTAATAAATATATACCTAATGCTAATGATGTTATCAATTGGAATGTGATTCAGGTGGAGTAAGAAGGTGTCTTGCAAGTGCATCATGTGCACATATTGGACCAGAAAAGAAAACAACCCCGGAATTGAGCCATAGGGCTTGTAAAGGTCCAGTGGAACTGGTACGGTCACGAGGACGAGACATGAGAGCATGAGGATGCTATGCAGGCAGAATACCCACATCTTTTTGAAGGTTTTGAAAATCTTGTTGATGTTGTGTAAAAGTTGCACTTAGGACAGTGAAAAAATAAGGGGAGGGGATTGTAATACCCCAAGGATGTGCCCCAGTTATATTATGTATTGTAATCATGTTTATAGGCTGGTGAGCCAAGTGTATATAAGCTGGTGGGATTATGTGTTATTTAGGTCGGAGAGCTTAGGTGTTAAAGGCTAGGAGCCTGATTTTTGTATATGTAATTATGCATATCATTAATAAAATATAAGTATCGTTGTATGCCAACCGACCAAGAAGAAAGAGTGATGGGGGACTAGGCTTCCACAAGTTTTGGCAAGGGAAGGAGGCTAAGTGTGTGGGCCTAGGGGCTAAGCTAGGGGGATTACCTCTAAAGGGGATAATAGTTTATTATTATTTCCTAAAGGCTAAGGTAGACAATTGACCAAGTGTTGTCCTAAGTTCTTTGAAAAGGAACATGTGTAAAAGGGAATGCATGCAGCTCTAGGAAGACAAGTGTCTACCTGGGCACATGTAGTTAAAATATGAAGCGTTAGCTGTGTTGGGGGTTCACGGGTCATTCTTCCATCCTTCAATTGAGTCGTTCGACGATTCTTCCATACTCCGCCTGAGTTCGTTGGAATCTTTCCCAAGAATCATTTTTCCTCTGCACTCGACCTCTGTGTTTTTTTCTCTGGTCGCGCACCTTGAAACTAGTGGGAAAAACCCGTGGACTGATCCGTCGTCTAACCTATCGACCTCTACATATTCACACATACTGAACCCAGTGAGAACCTGCATCTTCAGTGAAACCTAAGCATACTGTAATTATCTATGTCATGTGTGTTATAATTGTGGGTTTTTGTGGCCACATCGTCCCTTGGCTGAGTGTGATTTGTTTCCATCATATGTTCCTTGTTGAGCCTTATTGTTGTCCTCCTTGTGCTGGAACGAAGCTGAAGAAGTAGGTTGTCAAGCCTATGTGCAACACTGTCTCTAGGTGAGGGAGGTTCTTATGGTTGAAGAGGCATGTTTCTAGGCCTGTGAGTGACTCTCTCTAGGTGAGAGAGTGTGTAGAGGAAGTGAGAACTCCTAGAAGGGGTCCTGTAGCTACCATAGAGCTCGAATAATTTCGGTTTGGATTGTTTCTAAAGCACAGGCAAGGGAGGTTTAGCAGCCGAAGCACGGTCCTGTGTGATAGTGAAGGTGTATACTCTTGGGGTGGGACGGACATGTGGGGAATGAGAGTCTATGAGCAGTGGGCATAAGTGGCTCCTAGGAGAGAATCCATCCTCATAAACTGTGTGTCTTCATGTTGACCTTTCCTAGCCTAGGATTCCTTTTCCTGGTGGAGCTTAGTCCCAGCTCAAGGGTGACCTACTGCTGAGAGTGATGAGTAGTGTGGTCTAAGGCTGGCAGGTTTGTGGAAGGTCTGCACGCAGTTGGTGGTGTTATTCCAGTTGAAAGATAAGTATAATTTATGTGCTTAATTTTATGTTGCACATAATGATTGAATGTTAACATGTATTCCATTGCATGTATGAATTACTGTTAATTATATGAATTATTGTTTGTATGATGGTAGTAACTCTATATTAAATGTGTTAATTTGATTTAATGCATATTATATATAAGTGTATATTCCGCAGTAGTGGCATTGCCTAACCTGTGGGTGGTCAGGGATGTTACAAGCATATTTAACATGCATCTGATAAATCGTTAACTTTAATTGAGATGCAATGGAAAGAAAAGTTCTTACAATTTCAAGTCTTGTTACTCGAGCAAATGTTTCCTCATAGTCAATGCTTTCTTGCTGCACATATCCTTTTGCAATTAAACGTGCCTTACACATTGAAATACTTCCACCCATATTAAATTTTAGCTTTCAAATCCACTTTATTCCAATAATGAATTTTCCATGAGGAAGATCAATTAACTCCCATGTATAATTTGTTTCAATCTTTGACATCTCATCCTCCATGGCTTGCACCCATGGCTCATCAATGCAAGCTTCTTTAAAATTAAAAGGTTCAACATAGGAATAAGAAAAAAGAGAAAAAATGACCACCATACCTAGATGTCTCATATATCTCCTTCAAACTTCTTGTTTTTCTAGGAGGACTGGATGGAGGTGTTGCTTGTGTATCAACATGAGATCTTTCTATTAGAGAAGATGAAGATGAATTTGATAGAGAACTCCTTTAAGGTGAGATTGCATTTCTTATAGTAGAGGGTTGGAAAGATTGATCATTTTTATCAAAATTTAAGTTTTCAATATGCAGAGTAAGCACTTTATCTTCTCCTTCATTCTTGTGATAAACGCCCCCTTCATCAAATATCACATCTCTACTAACATAAAGTTTATTAGTAAGTGGATCAAAACACCCATAATCCTTGTTTTCTTTTAAATATCCAATGAAAATACATTTTACTGATTTTCCATCTAATTTTAGTCTTTGTTGTGTAGGAATGTGAACAAAGCACATAGACCCAAAATTTTCAAAGGAGAAATAGTTGATTTTCTACAAAACCAAGCTTCATAAAGAGAAGAATTTTTTACCATTTTTGTAGGACTTTTGTTGAGGATGTACGTAGCTTTATGGATTGCATCTTCCGAATACATTTTTGACAAACTCAGTTATTTTAACATACATCTAGCCATCTCTACAATTGTTTTGTTTTTTCTCTCTGCTACTCCATTTTTTTTAGGAGTATATGCAGTAGTTAACTCCTTCTTGATGCCATGTAAGATGCAAAATTCTTTGAATTCATTAGAGGTAATTTCTCCACCTCGATCAATTCTCAATACTTTCAAATAGTATCTTGATTCCTTCTCAACAAGTGCTTTAAATTTTTTGAAATAAACTAAAATCTTGATACTTCTCACTTAAGAAATAGACCGAAGACATCCTTTCAAAATCATATACAAAGAGAAAAAAAATACATATTCTTTCCAAGAGATGAGGTATGCATAGGGCCACAAATATCTACATGTACTAAGACCAAATGTTCACTTTATCTAAATTAATGATGATGAAAGGTATCTCTATGTTGCTTCCCTTTTGAACAACCTTCACATATCTTATTATCTGGTTCTATGAATGAAGGAAAACCTCTTACCAAGTTCTTATTTTGTATGAAGGAAAGAGATCCAAAATTAAGGTGCCCAAACCTCTTTTGCTATAACCAAGACCCATCAATCGAGGACTTCAAGTGAGCTACACTTGATTCCATACTTAACAAAAGCATCATATTATATGTCATAGGAACTTCGACAACAAGGCCATTATTGTTAAAAATATTACAAAACTTTCCTTGAAAAAAAGTCTTGTAGTTATTAGAATTTAGTTGCCCTATGCTAATCAAGTTATGATTTAAACTTGGAACAAACAAAGTATCATGTATATACATAATACTTCCATTCTTGACTTTTATGACAAGGGTACCTTTTCCCCTTACTTTTGCCACATTATCATTGTTGAAATTTATTTTCCCTTTCACACTCTCATCTAACTTTACAAACATATTTTTGTTTCCTGTCATATGATTTGAGTAGCCACTATCTAAATACCATACAAAATCATCTTTGGCATAAAAAATGTTACATGTGAGAAACAAATTTTGTGAGTTTTCACCTTCATCATTACTAAAATATGCTTGAGTGATGTATCTTTTCTTCTTAAAACAATAGCTTTCAAGGTGACCATATTTATTACAATAGATGCATTGAAAGTTACCTCTCCCAGGGATATTGCTTCTTCCTCTACCACAACCTCCTCTTCCTCTAGCTCTTCCAAGGCCTCTACCTCATCTATTTGATGATGAAGAAAAATTATAAGCATCATTCATGGTAGTGTAAGATTGTTTCTTCTTGTCGTCAACCTTCAACTTTCTTTGAAAAGATTGATCCTGAGCTTCGTCATTCTTTTTTAACTTGTCTTCATGTATTTGAAGGATTCCAAACAGATCAACAACGGTTAGTTGTGATAAATCCCTTGACTCCATTATAGCAGTAATGACATAATCAAATTTTTTAGAAAGGATTCTCAAAACTTTTTCAACAATCCTCCTATCTTCAAGAAATTCACCATGAGCATTAATAGAATTCACAATATTTTGAACTCTAGTAATAAAAGATTCAACACTCTCATTTTTTTCATAGTAAGAGATTCAAAATCTCTTCTAAGCATTTGGAGTTTGAGAACTTTTACCTTAACAGATCCCTTGTATGCCTTCTCCAAGGTTTCCCAAGCATCATGGGACTTACTAAATTCTGAAATCTTTGGAAACACTATGATGTCAACTCCAGTGTGAAGAATGATCAAAGCTTTAACATCCTTTTTTCTATTCTCCTTCAATTCTTCCTTTTGGTCAACATAGAGAACATTGTAGGAAGCATGATCATTTGGCTCTAGGTAACCTTTAGAAAGAAGAACCCATAAATATTGTGAGATGAGCAAAGTTATCATCTTCACACACCAGTACTCATAATTTTCCCCACTGAAAAGATGAATTTGGTACTGAACTGCATTTGAATTTTGGGTCATTTCTCCTTCTCCAAATAAAATAAAATGCTATAATCAACATTCTCTTATACCAAATGAAAGATCTAAACATAAAGATTTAATGATTTCTTAAAGAATCACACCAAAAATCTTAGATCTAAACAATAAACAGAGTAAAAAATTATGAAGATTTCATAATAAAGATGAAATGAATTCGCTCTTAAACTCTGTGTTTAAATACTCTTTTTTTCAAAAAAAATAATACAAAATTAAAGGAACAACACAAAGAATAAACAACTCTGTTAGGTAAAAAAAAGGCTAAAAAAATAACAATATCTCTATCTTACATAAAATAAATAACACACAAATAACTACAATAGCAACTCTTAGTATGTTTCTTAAAATGAAATTATATAACAAAATGAAAGTAACATATTCAATCCTTTTCACACAGTGAATGAGAATAAACAAACTAAGATTTAAATAACACACAACGCAACTGCTATTGGTAGAGGAGAGGGGTAGAGGAATCTCTTCCTTCGAAATTCCTGGTTGGGATTGATCTATTGGTTCATCTATGTTTCGACTCTACACTCTATTAGCCCGCCTGTCATTTCAATAATCTAGATTCATCCTCGAACATAGTTGACCACGTAGGATATTCTTAACGTTATATTGATGCAAGCTAAGCATTAACCAAGTCTCTTATTGATGTGTTTCCATCATCGAATTAAAGTAAGACCAAGGTGGGAAATGGGGGTAACTATATGAGATGAATTAGTTCAAGTAAAACCCTAATTGACCTTTATCGAAGAAGATTTGCAACAATAGAAGAAAAAAAGAGGAAATTGACAAAAACAAAGAGAAAATAAATTAGATGGGGAAATAAAGAAAATGACTATCAAAAGAATGTTGTTTCATAAGTTAATGGATGACCTTCAACGAAGGGAAAATACATTACATGGAAAAATAAATAAAATAACTATCAAAAGAATGTTGTTTCATAAATGATCGACCTTTAAAAAAAATAAAAATAGAAAGGGACAAAAGATAGTGGAAAAGGGATGAAATACATGATGCCACAAACCCTCATCAATCCAAAAGAATAAGAGATCCTTAGGATTGACGCGTCACTAGAGCACTAACCCTATTCGAGCTTAATGTGGTTGAGTAGGATACATAAGTGGAAGCAACCTCGATAGTTCCTAGGTTAAACAAAGAGTTTCACTTAGTATAGACTAGGAGAAAATAATGAGAATATGGACGTCCACTAGTTAAAATAAATTAAACAAGCTCCATAGGTTACATAATTCCTATGGTAGATTTTGCAAATAATAGCATTTTATTAATGTTATAATTATATTATAATTTTGATACTTGTTCAAATCCATCGTAATGAAGGTAAACAATATAATTATTCAAATCTATTTTAATCAATAAAAGTAGATAATAAACATTTTAAATAAAACTTTTACAATAATAAATAAACAAATTTCACTATAATTTCACTATATGATAGATTTAATTCAACTATTTTTTTTTCAAATCCATTATAAATGTGCACAATATAATTCTTGTAATCTATCTTAAACAATATGAAATCCAATGAGTTTTCATTTTAAATTATAGATTAATATCATTATTTGTCATTAAATTATTATGAAATAATCATTCACTAACCACAATATAATAATGGTTTTGTTATAATGCACTATATTGATAAATTATGGTTTTGTTATAATAAATAAACAAATTTCACTATAATTTCACTATATGATAGATTTAATTCAACTATTTTTTTTTCAAATCCATTATAAATGTGCACAATATAATTCTTGTAATCTATCTTAAGCAATATGAAATCCAATGAGTTTTCATTTTAAATTATAGATTAATATCATTATTTGTCATTAAATTATTATGAAATAATCATTCACTAACCACAATATAATAATGGTTTTGTTATAATGCACTATATTGATTTATGTGACAAAATTATTATAAAATGAATAACATATTTGATCATAAATATTAAATAATAATTTATGAATTATCTTACTCTATACTAAATGCATCTCATTCATCATTTATCTTTTTCAAATAAGTACATATTGTAAATTCATTGTTTTATATTAATAATGTATTAATTACATATTGTAAATTCATTGTTTTATATTAACAATATGTATTAATGGTGAATATTTCTTACTATATCACTATGGAATAATCATTCACTCACCACAATATACTAAAATATATAAATTGTGAGAATTAAAATAATTTATGTGTGATAAAATTCTTATAAAATAAATAATATTTAAATTTTGAAAAAACATGTCAGAAATTTATTAGAGTAAATTTACACAACATAAATTTTACTTAATTTTCATTTAATTTATAAATTATTATTAAAATAATCTATGTGAGATAAAATTCTTATAAAATAAATAACATGTTTTATTGTAAATAGAACAAGGGTTTAGGTTTAGGGTTGTATTGCAGCTTAGTCCCTTCTAAATAGGTACATCGATGATTTAAAGTCATGATAAAATTAAATTATATGATGTTTGGTTTTGTAAAAATGAAATGGATCAACACAATACAAGTGGCTACCCATTCTTGATCAAGGATGTGTACTCACAAATATAAACACAAGCTAGTAATTAGTAAGACCATGTTCAAAACCTGAAATGTTGATCTCTAGATAACTCATTTCAAAATGACACATGGAGGGTAATGGAACAATTAGTTCGTGATATTTTCATTCCCCATCAATCTGAGCCTTAGGTTTTTCCTAGGCCTGGTACTAAACAAGAGGTAGAAGTAGAATATGAGCGACGTGGTCTCAATCTTCTTCTGTGAAACCTTCTTTTTCATTTATTTAGAGAATAAATCTGTGATTTGTTTGATGGAGGTAATTTGGGTGTCTCTAAGAGATCTAAAAATGGCTAAAACACTGAAGGAATTCGATCTCTTTGAATTATCTACGATATTGTATGAATTGCGAGTCAGAGGAAGCAAGTCTCTGTTGGGGCTGTGATGCCAATGTTCACAGTACAAATTTTCTCATGGAGCGGAATTTTTGAAGCTTCGAGGCTAAATCAGTGATTGTAACTGATGTAAATCAAATTTTTTGTATGATTTTGTCTATGAAGACAAAGTCGATCCAACGCCAGACTGGACCATACTCTATAGGACCATATCCTACAGGTGAATAAATCAGAGAAGGGGTTATGGATGGTGACTTTGTGTGATATACTCACCCTTCCCCATATGTAAATTGTGTTATAAATTCATTTGTATTAATGTTCTTGTCAATTCGAATTCTATTCAGTTAGCAACTAAATCCAATTAGATTTCTTATTTTCCATGAAATTTAGTTTGCAATTTCAATATTCACAACAAAAATACCTAACCCTAATATGCCAAAATAAATGCATTTCCCATCCAAGATGATTAGATATTAATAATTGAATACTCCTTTAAGTGAACTAATAAAATATCTTAATACTTTGTGTACTTTGTCATATTAATAAGTGTTTGCATTTTTTTTTTGTAACTAAAATATTTTAGTGTGAATTTTTGGATTCCAATATATAGTAACTATGCTAGCCACTTCATGAAGAATTTGGTTAAACTACATTTTAACCTAAGAGATAGAGGTGCATAAAACACATATCTTTATTATCATCATATAATGAAATGGTTCTATAGAAATCATGGTTAAGACAAATAAATCATAAATAAATCATAACCAAGTGCATGGATTATTTCTTTGAAAACATACACATGCACCTGGAGATGAAATTGAAACTTAACACGTCATTGAAATTTAACAAATGTTAAATAGAATATTTCCTTGAAATGCAAGGAATACATATGGAACAACCATGATTTGTTTGAACTAGTTTAAGAGCATCTTGAAAATAGTTTACAAACCTTGGATTTTTTCACTGTGCATGAGAATTTTCTCAAGAGCCAATGTTTGGGAAGCAAAGATAACATCTATGTTAATTGAAGTTGATTCAGGCTTCTTTCTCTGTGTGGGATATATTGATTCAATATAAAGAAGGTAAACTGGATCCATTGGCTCTGATGCTACCTTTATCTCTTATGCGTCTAGAAATTCAACTAACATTGATTATGGCACTCAACAATATCGTTATAGGGAGAGGTAAACTCGAAAAAATGCAATATTGTCTCTCGTTCAAATGTTACTAATGGACGAAGGGATGTTGATGGATCTAGCTCTCAATTTGGTTTGTATGTTGGTAGAGAAAATGGTTATTAAACAAGTGGTGTCTACATGCCTTTACTTTGGTATCCTTAACTTCTTCTAGCTCTAAAGATGCTTACTTGCTTTGTTTCCTCTGCAAGTTATTTTCTTTTAATTAAAGAAGGAAATTAGCATATGTATTTTCTTTGAAGTAATGTTTTAAAGAGGTCACCTGCCAATTATTTTTTCGTGACTTTTGTCTTGGAAGTTATAGTGAATGCTTGCTCTTTCTTGATGATAGCATGTATGAAGAGTAATAATTGTTGGAGTTACTTCACACACACCTAGGATTTATTTTTTCTAAGGTTATTCTTTGTTTATTAGTCATAATTAGTCATTATCCAGTCTCCTATATTTTAGGGGAGAATATTCCACCTGGAGAATATTCTCTTTCAGTTGACAC
>SNQJ01S0281034.1:0-11203 GCA_010110895.2 Picea sitchensis
ACAAAAATGAAATATTTACATAATATACAAGGGTAGTTATCAAGCAAGGTATCTTTTCAGGGCTTGGCCATTCACCAGATAGGTGTCAAGCTACCCTTCAAGATTCTGCAATCAAAAGGAACTAGGACCCAACTTTTCAGCAATTAAAAATAGCCCAAGCCATAAGTTTTGAAATTTTGTGTGCTCACCCTTTCCTTCGTGTGGTTTGTCCCACTTCAAGATGAGATTGCCTACTTCGAAATTTCTATCAGAAGCATAATTAGAATCGAACCAGCTTTTAATCAATTATTGATGTTGATCTAACCTACGCTTAGCTTGGGCTCTTACTTTTTCTAACTTCATCAAAGCGTTAATTCAGATTTCTAAAGGGGGACAATCTTCTTCTTGGAATTTTTGTGACAACTGAAGAGAAGGAAGAAGAATGTGAGGTGGTAGAATAGCTTCTCTGCCATAAACGAGAAAAAAGGGGGAGTTACCTATAGCGGCTTTGGGCATTACCCTATCAACCCACAGTGTGTTCAGTAGTGCATTGTGCCAATTCTTGTGATTTTCAACCACATTTCTCTTGATAATTTTGATCAGGTTCTTGTTTGTTGATTCTGCTAAGTCGTTGCCCTGGGGGTAGTAACTAGCAGAATACTTCAGCTTTATTCCTTTCTCCAAAGAAAACTCTCTCATCTCAAGAGAAGAAAAGTATGAAGCGTTGTCAAAGACCAGACAATCAGGGATGTCGAAGCG
Source organism: Picea sitchensis (assembly GCA_010110895.2). Lineage (NCBI taxonomy): Eukaryota > Viridiplantae > Streptophyta > Pinopsida > Pinales > Pinaceae > Picea > Picea sitchensis. Next base: position 739 of record SNQJ01S0281034.1, read on the forward strand.
AGTGATAATATTCGAGTTTAGAAAGGCAATCACCTGACTGGTGTTGACAGTTCTTAGCACAGCAGATTCAAACCATCGTGTAAAGTAATCTGTGGCTGTCACAATATACTTGTGTTGTTGCGAGGACGGAGGATTAATAGGAACAATGATATCAAGGTCCCATTGCTGGAAAGGAGAATCTACTGAGACGGGTTGCAAGGGAAAGGCTAGTTTTTGTAACCGCCCTGCTGCTTTCTGTCAAATGATACATTTACGACAGAAGGCATGGGCATCTCTAAAAAGCATGGGCCAGTAGTAACCGGCTCTTAAAACTTTATGAGCAGTGGTGTCACCACCGAAGTGACCACCAGCTTCTCCTGCATGCAACTCAAGCAAGACTTTTTCTGCTTCATCTTTCTCGANCTTTAGTCTCAACACTCTTCTCTTGGAGGGGTCAAGGTGACGGGGCACTGACCCATATTCAAGACAGAATATAATATCACCGTACCAGGGACTAACGAGGTTTTGTGTGCAACAAACTAAACTTTGATCGCTTTGTCCTAGGTTTGACATATCATTATATTCTTGTTGTCCTGTTTCTGAATCAACCACCAACTCAACCCTTGGCCTCTCACGATCTGGGCTGGGGTGATCTCTAATTCATACTCCTGCAAGGAGGTGACCCAGTTGGCTCTCTTCTCTCCTTACTCCTTCTGCACTAACAGGTTCCTTACGACAAGGTAAGGGACAATTACTTTCGTTCTTGACTTCAAAAGATAGGACCGGAAATGCTTAACTGCTTTGAAAACAGTGTAGGCTTGCCGATCAACCGCTGGGTAGTTAAGTTCAGCACCTTTGAAAGTAGAGCTCATAAAGGCGATGGGTACTTCGTGATTATCATAATTCTTCTGAGTTAGGACTGCGGCATAGGAATGGTCAGAGGCAAAAGTATAGAGTGTAAAATCTTGAGAGAAGTCGGGGCTCATTAGAGATGGAGAATTTATTATGGCCTTCTTTATGGCATTAAAATATTTATTTTCTGTGGGTCCCCAGTGATATTGGGTGTCTTTCTTAATCAGGTTCTGTAGAGGCCTGGCCATTTCGGAGAAGCTGGGGACAAATCTTCTCACGATGTTAATCTGGCCTAAGAAAGACTGCATGGATTTTTTGGATGTAGGAGGGGGAAGTTTAGCGATGACTTGAGTCCTCTCAGGGTCAATAATCATCCCATCACTAGACACAATGAATCCGAGGAGTTTACCTTGTTCTACTACAAAGATGTACTTTTTAGGGTTCAAAGAGATGTCGTATTTACGACATCGTAGCAGAACTTCTCGTAAGTGAGCTAGATAATCGTCTTTGTTTTTAGAATAAACAGTCACATCATCTAAGTAAACTATGACGGAGTGATTGATTAAGCCTTGAAAAGCAATGTCCATTGCTCTCTGAAAGGTAGCACCAGCATTAATCAATCCAAAGGGAATTTTTCGATAAGCATAAGTGCCCCATGGAGTACGAAAGGTAGTTTTGAGTTGGTCTGGCGAAGACATCAGGACTTGGTTGTATCCAGAGAAACCATCCAATAAAGATAGCCTCTCAGAACCAGATACCTATTGTAGGATATGTTCCATGGGTGGGACAGGATAATTATCTTTGTCAGACGCTCTATTGAGGTTTCAAAAATCGACGCAAAGCCGGATTTCCCCGTTTTTCTTCCGAACTGGGACAAGGTGTGACACCCATTGAGTGTGCCTAACAGGAAAAATTATTTTAGCACATAGGAGTTTATTCAGTTCTTTTTGAACGGTCGGTTCTAGTTTAGGGTGCATCTTCCTCAGTTTCTATTGGAAGGGTAAGGTTTGGGGCTTCATCGGGATGACATGCTGTATGATATTAGGATCGAATGTTTTANTTTCCTCAGTTTCTACTGGAAGGGTAAGGTTTGGGGCTTCATCGGGATGACATGCTGTATGATATTAGGATCGAATGTTTTAAGATCATCGTATGTCCATGCAAAGACATCCTTAAATTCTTTAAATAATTTAACAAAAGCAGTTTTTTCTTGTCTAGAACATCCCAAGCCTAGATTAATACACTGAGGATTTTCACTAGTTCCTAAATTGACTTTTTCATAAGACAACGAAGAACTATTGGTTTTACAATTGACCGTCTTTTTAAATTTATCTTCAAAATCATAAAACTTCTCTAATCTAACTATGGATTTGGGTATGGAATTTACCATGTCTGACAGAGCTTTAGGAGATTTTGGATCAGGTATTACCGTAAAATCGTGCAAATTGTCATCGTGCGTGCATTCATCTATCACTGCGCCTTGAAAGGTTTCTTCCATGTGCAGAAAGTTAATGATCTGCTGATCATCGTCAAATACTCTCCAGTTTTTGATATTATCAGGAACAGATGGTCGGAACAATAGCTCGACGGAGAATGCATTTGGGGACAAGCCTTCTGCAGGAAGAAGTTTAGAGGCTACATTAGCTAGTAGATCTGCTTCAGCATTGTTTAATCTAGGGATGGAATTTATATTGAAAGCAGAAAATTTATTCATTAAACTCCATACCTCAGACTGGTAACTTTTGAGATGCGGGGAAAGACAGTGTATAGAATCTCTTACCTGCCTAACCACTATTTCAAAGTCACCAAATACAACCAGGTTTTGAATGTTCATATCGAGAGCTTTTATGAGGCCTTGTAGTAAAGCCTCATATTCTGTAGTATTGTTAGTGCATTCAAATTCTAGTCTACAAGCCATTAATGTTTTGTTACCTGCCGGATCGATAATGATGCAACCTGCTCCAGCTCCTTCCTTAGAATTAGAACCATCGAAATATAGAGACCAAATTTGATTTCCATCGGGCTCATGGGATTGTTGTAAAGAAGTTGTCGGTTGCATATATGCTACGATCTCGGACTGTTGTTATGGATTGATGATAGGTGATACCTCGGCCATGAAATTACCGAAGAAGGTGTCCATCCCTTGAACTTTGGGTGAATCAACAGAAGGTGTATATGGTTCGTTAGGATCGTTCAGATCTGTGACCATGAATTTAAGATAACGCTCACAATTCACCATGATCTTGTTAGGCTTACCGTTCTCTGGAAGCCATAAGTGAGACCAATCTGTCACGAAGTAACCATGTAGCTACTCCAACCAGTACCTACTTAAAAACATACCATACACTTCTGGAATATCTACAATGATTATATCAATAACCTGATGAACCTTAGGGTTGGACGATAATCTAATCAATACATTTTTTAGTTCGCCTATAACCTTAACATTCGTCCGATCAAGTTGTATGATTTTTAAAGTAGATGGTTCCACTTCAGCATTAATATTTTAGCAGACAGACCAAGGCATCACATTGGATGATGCTCCTGAGTCAACCATACAATTATGCACATTTCTGTTAAAAATCTCGAAAGTTAAAAGAAAAGGAGGCACATTCTTGCGAGTGCTAGGGGTAATAGCTTGTGGCTTCTTACTCACAATTTCTAATGCTTCTTTATCTACTTTATCTACATTATTTACATTATTTACAGGGGCTACAGGAAGGCTTCCTTTATCTTGAGGATCAGGATTATTTTTAGTGGAAGTCTTCTGCGGAACTTTGCTTTGCACAACCTTGTTACCATTGGAATTGCCATTTTTACCATTCTCTGAAATATTTTGTAACATTTTTTTAAGCAGAAATGGAAACTTCAATAACTCATAAATAGAAATGTTAGCCCTTAACTTTTTAAGATCTTCAACAACATCATAATCTAAGTTAGGGATGACATTACTCCATTTAGTTTCTGCTGATTTAGATGGCTTTGGAGGTGAAGTTGTAGTGTTCTCAGTAGAAGCCTTGTTTGTTTTCTTACTCCTAGTGTTATAAGGGTGAACAGTCTCGAAGTTCGCTTGAAATATGCTATCCGAGAAGTGTCCAAAGATGTTTGGAGAAGACTCTTCTTCCTGAACTGTCTCTTGTTCAACTACCTCCTGAGGAATCTCAGGAGGCATCAAGTTATCTTGGGCTTCTAGAATTGTTTGAAGGGCACATTGCAAAATTTCTAGATTTAAGCCCTCAGGGTTTGGATTAGGTCGGTTGGTAAGAAAAGGCTTTCGGAAAGGGGGTTTGCAGGGTCCTTTACTCAAAGAATCTTCTTCAGTTGACCTTTTTAAGTCTATAACTTGATTCGATAGTTTTTGAACAACTTTAGTTAAACTTTCCAAATCATATTTTTCAGGTAGTGTTTTACTTTGCGTATGTATGGGGAGAATTTCAATATTCTTTTTGGAAGAAGAACTTGTTTCAGTTTCATTGCTAGAAGAGTCTTTAAGACTAAGTATGTCTTTTTCAATCTGGCTAGCCTCCTCGAAGTCTTCTAACAACGTGGCTTTCTTGGATCGTTTAACCCAAATAGCTATACTTTGATGTAAAGCTTTAGTGTAGTAAGCTATTATAAGACTCTCAGCAGGCATGGAATCTGCAGGGATTCGGTTTTTAAGTGTTAAGAATCTTTGATTAAAGTCTTTAACTTTTTATTTTGGGTTCATTTTTAAGCTAGAAAGGTCCATGACTAAAACTTCTGGAGGCTTACTGTCTCCGAACTTTTCCAAAAAGCATGACTCAAACTTTTCCCAAGACACGATGGTATGGGGCTGTTGGGAAAAGTACCAAGTAGATGCATTACCCTCAAAAGTATAAGGGAACAACCTACAGACAACATCTTCATGTTCAACATTGCGGAGTCTAATGGCTAACATAAATTTTTTAATATGATCTTCAGCTATCTATTTCGAATCAGGATCAAACTTGGGAAGCCATTTCTCTGGGTGTTTAGGTAAAGGGTGTTGGGCTCCAGGAACAGCTACATCATCTTGATCAAGCCAGGGTCTAGCAGGGTTGTTCTGATTTTCCATTGGGGTAGTGGGTGTGGAATCCTGAGAAGGTGAATTGCCTTCGTCAAAAGAGGAATCTCCTCCAGAAGAGGAAGGAAATGAGGGAGGTGGTGAAGGAGGTATCCCAGATCCTCATGCAGCATGGTTTGTGATTGGATCTGTAGGATTCACAGTGAGGTTAGTGTCACCTAATTGTTCTCTGATATCAGAGAAGTCCAAAGGTTGACCCCACAAATGGTTTGTTTGCCTAATACGAGCTAAGGCACTATGTGTTTTAATGAGAGATTGACGAACAATCTCTTGTATGTCACCACCTGTAGGATTAGGGGTTGTTGGCTCAATTGTGACCTGTGGATCATCAGTTGAAGTAGTTGCTATTTGAAGGGGAATATTATCATGTGAATGGATTCTAGTCACTATAGGTGAGAGATTAAGGGGGGGAGGAGTCTTGCGACCACCTCATGCCATTAATTAAGTTCAGGCCCTCCTTCTAGTGCCATTTGTTGACGGGCGAAATTGACCGTCTGTCAACTGAGAGAGTGGAGTCGGTCCGGGGTTGTCTAATAACCCAAGTCGTTTGGAGTGAACCACCCTGAAGGGTTTAGCGGCTCCGTTAGCTGATCTAAGGTCCTAGGGAAACCAAAGAGAAAACTAATCTAAACTAACTATTCTAACTAAAACTAAACTAACTCAAACTAAATAAAAAAAACTAAACTAACTAACAATAAATAAAACGAACTAATCTAACTAATCTAATTAAAACTAACTATTAAACAAACTAACTAATCTACTATTACTATATATGAAAACTACTAACTAATACTATACTAACTACTATCTGAAATATAACCTATTCACAAAATATACATTATCTACAATTTATAGATTTAAGTAAAACCTGGAAAACTCATTCACTTTCTACCCTAAGACAGAGAAAGATATTTTTGTTGATTTTATAATTTTATAAACAAGAAATAAAATAGAAAACTAACTAAACTAAACATTAAAATACTAACTGCACATATATCTAACTAAAATACTAACAAATATACTAAACAAATAAACAATAAACAGACCTGGAAACGCTCCAGATTTGTCCTGTGTATGATGACTTTGAAGCTGGACAGAGGAAGGAAACTCGCACCGGATAATCCAGAAGCTTCTCGTAAATGATAGGCTGCAATGCTCTTTGAGTTGTTTACAGGACAAACAAGACATAAAAAATCATAACAATTATATGATTTATAAATCTCTGCAACAAGGTAAACCTGTTATGCAAAAAACTTATACCTAATAATCCAATCAATGAAGAAGAGAAATCTGTCGTTCACAAACTGAATCAAGTAACTGCTATTTTTTTAAGTGCTAGAAGAAATCAGATATGGATTATATTGATTAAATCATATCATTTGCAAAAGACTAAGATAGATAAAGTAGTCACTAACCAAATGCAAATAGATACACATAAACATGAAACAAAACATTGATATTATGAAAAGCTAAAGCTGTAACAGAACATCAATCTCTGTCTCAGTCTATATTAAAATTCCATATCCCTGTTCTCCCACAAATGAGGATGGTGTTATTACAAAAAAATAAGTATTTATAAGTTTTTCCACAGGGTAAAACCTCCCTGTGGACAATATCAAACTGTTTACATAATCTGGGAAAATATTCCCAAGATCAACTAAACTAGGAAATTAAAATGAAACTAAAACATCCAAATATCCTCTAAAATTCCCATCAAATCAAATGCAATTTCGAATTCACCTGAAACAAGTCAGAAATAGACAAGTTAGACAGATATTTTACTAATAAAACAATAAAAATTTAATTCTACAGACTTAGCTACAGAATCATCTGATTCTGTAGCTAGTCTAAATGAGATATAGAATCAGAATCAGAATCGATTCAAAATCTTTTAAAATAATTAAATCTAATCATCTTCAAATAGCTACTTGAAAATGAATCAAAATGATTTTATCATTTAATATTAAATAGGATCAACAGTGATTCAACCGAAAACAGAGATAGGAATACTCTGTTGTTTTTTCACCACAAAATCGGATCCACGGAGTCATAATCGAACAGTAATAAGATTGTTTCATATCCAATTGAAAATGATAATCAAACATATCGTATGTGATTTTTAAACAATAGATACAATCTGATCCAACAAAATCATTTTCCACTCGTTATAGCTGTAACGATATAGCAAAAGATTCATATCATTTAATCGAATACAAATATAGAAATACCTTGTTTTGATTATTGTTATAAGTCGGGTAAATGAAATCATATGTAACAGCATCATAATCGTGTCTCAACAAATCGAATCCCTCTGTTATGAGATCTTTTTTTATTTTCAATTGAAAATAAAACAAATCGCAAACACTTTGTTACACTTGTCTCATCAACAGGAGAAATCATTGAATAAAACGAGATAATCACGATAACTGTATAGCAAGCGATTTTAGCTGTGAACGAATTCAAACCATAACTGACACATAACAAAAAACGTAACAGGATCAATCAAACAGAATTTGTCATAGATTTCGATCGTTGATCCTTGCACAGCAAGCAAACAAGATCGATTAATTTTGATCACAATCGTTTCAATCGAACGAATCATATCAGGATTTGACCAATTCATTACATAAATTTAAAATACAGAGCATCAATTATAATCTGAACTCAACTCATAGGACAGACTTGCTAAATTTGAATAAGAATGAATTGATTCGCTAAGATTTTCACATAGTGTTATGATTCGGATTCATTCCCAATTCGGGCGTGAATGTTATTTGAGCGTAACGTTTTCATCAAAGAGACAGAGTGATTATCCTTAACTTGGAAACAATCAAATGACACAGCATCGTAACAAGTATCTTCCCGAAAACGTTTACCAGTCATAGCATACCAATGATAATGAAATCGAATCCGAGAAAAATCGTAACAGTCAAACTTAATCAAACCATTTACCAACCATAGCACATGGATGATAACCAAATCAAATCCGAGCAAGATTGTGTTTTAAATTAAATATGAAAAATCTCATTTTCAAATCGAATACAAACCAATTCATTTGAAGGAAAACAATCCAACAAATTCAAACTCAAATCCAATCAAAATGTATTGATTTCTATACTAGGGATAATCGAATCATATATCGAATCAAAATTCCTTTTTATTCAAAGCAATGCTACATATAGAATGCATGCAATATAACATAGCTAATTCAAAATGTGAACAGAACTGTTTAAAACCGAATACAAATCATTATAATAACCTAGATTATTTACAAACAAAACAATATCAAATTTTCCATACCTATGTAGCGACGAGGTTGCTTGATTATACCAGCTTGGAGTTTACAACAGTCGTGGCTGATTCCACATTTTTAAACAGGATAGAGCCGGTTGTCTTCTGTTTTTTATCCGTCGCCTGGAGCTTCGCCTTTTGACTAGTCAGGACTATAATCCTGTCTTTCCAAGATTGAATCTTTGACTGGATTATCGGGACATCAATATAATATTGCTCCAACCATGAATTTCACTGATCATAGGGTGAGTGTGTAGGTTTAGACAGAGAAGTTAAGGGTTTGGCCAAATGGCCGAGGGTTTCACGAGGCAATTCAATGCCTGGCTAGTTAGGGTTTTCCTTTAGGTAGGGGAGTAGGTTTGATACAAAATCATATGAGGGTTCGGCACACAAACCTTGCAAATAGGGGTATTCGCTAGCCAAGAAACGCTCCACTTCCAAATCAGAGTCCTCACTCAAGACGATAGGGTTTGGCTCAACAGGGGGTTTTGGCTTGTTCCTTGCCATCCATGAAATCAAACGTGAATTATTTTTCCCTTTGGCGTTTGCAGTGAGGTTCTCCTTGGGATTTTTGCTCATAGGCTTTGTAATGGCTTCTGCACTCTTAGTTACAGTGTCGGGTAAGTCGATAGGAGGGTTGGCCGAGGGTTTAGGCAGTAGTAGGTGCAAAGGTAGCGGCGTTTCGGCCTTAGTCTCAGTTACCACAGGTTTATCAACCTGTACAGGGTCGGTGTCCTCAAATCCATTACGGGCGATGAAGGCCTTCCAATTGTCACCCAGCACACTCAAATGATAAACAACGATGAGCTTAGTAAGCCCATGGTGAAACAAGCTATTGTCAGCTTTGTGCCTCTTATATGTTTTAGACATTTTATACAAGCTCTGATGAAAATAGAACGGCATGTTTAGAGGATAACCTATGAAAATCATCAATAAACGCAGGTGGTAAAGGAAGACAAGTCCATATCGACCTTCGCAGGTCACAAATTGCTTGATTATCATTAATAAATCATGCCATCGTTGCTTAAGCATAGTCACGAGCATACCTCTATCACAGGAGGTGATTTTGCATGATTGAAACAACAACGTCCACGACACTTCTTCGACCTTGCAATTCTTAAACCAACGCTGTCCAGAAATAGATAACCCCATGGCCGAGATGATGAACTGTTCATCAATCTCTAACTGTACATCTCCGACCTTGTCTCGACATCCATCGAAGGTCATGGAAAACTGTCGAGCTACGCAAAGGTTAAAACCCTCAAAAAGTTTCACGAAGGTAAGCCATCCACTGTCTGCCAAATCTTGGCGGGCATTATCAAACATCAATAGGGCCTGGTTTCCATTGGGTTCAACTCGCACGACTGGTGCCATGGAGTTGAATTCATGGTAATGGAAGGGTTTGAGTTCACCAACGCATACAGGGGCAGAGCTACCCGAATCAACAGCAATGAACGAGAAAAAGGGGTAAGCATTAATGCGCGCATGCGAAGGTGGTGGAGTCTGCCATGCATAATATTCATTACACCAGTGCAACCGCCAATTTACATATCTGTTTATTCCATAATAATAATTCAACCATTAAATCATGCGTACAACCAATGAAATGAAATGTGTATACCAATACGCGCCAACACTATGCCATAGTGTTTAAACACCCGACATAAAAATCAACACCAAAATCAACTATGCGCCAATGTATTGATTCATATAAACAAAGTTTAACCAAGGTGCCAAATGATATTCATATTCGTTGACAAACCAATAAGTTATGAAAAAAATTAACATAGGGATTACATCATATACAAAATAAAAATTTTAATCAAACCCCTATGCATTTCATAGAATCAATGATCAAGCAAGTTATATAAAGTGAAAATCCAAGTTCTAAATGCCTTTAATAAAACCAAGTTAAACAATCAATCGAAGTATGAGAACCGATCAAAGGATATATCCAGTCATGTAATGATCAATGAAAGGTAAGTGCAATAGAAATATCCATAGTTCAGATAATGATCGAAAAACAACTTCGAAAGGAAAAGTTTTCACGCTTACAGTCGTGAAAACTTAACGAAGACAAAAGTGTAAATGTCGCAAGAAATGAAAATGTCATCTATTTGAAAAATAGGATGAAAAACTTGATGTTCGCAAGAAATAGGTGTAGGAAGCTTATAGGATAATAGAAAAAGGTGAATTGGCTGCCAACAAATCCCAAAGCATACCCACACTCATTCAAAGAAGAGTTTAGCAGTGGCTTCT
>SNQJ01S0281035.1:0-11203 GCA_010110895.2 Picea sitchensis
TAAATAATCCTCCTTGACTTTGTCACTTCACTTTATTATTTAAATAATCCTCCTTGACTTTGTCACTTCACTTTATTATTTAAATAATCCTCTTTGCAAGAACTTTGACTTCTTTGACCTTTTGGGGTTTCAAGCCAACATATGAGGGTCCTCCAACTTCGTAAGGCCATAACTCTCAAACCGTGAGGAGTTATGTGACATTCCACATACCACCAGAAATGGAATGACATGTACTATCCATATAGAATAGTATTACATGAAAATATATCAAAACTCATACCATTATCCATCAAACAAACTTGTGTCCATTACCCAAACTCGAGTTCTCCAACTTCTCATAGCCATAACTCTCTAACTGTGAGGAGTTATTTGACGTTCCACATACCACCGAAAATGGAATGACATGTAATATCCATATAGAATAGTATTACCTTCAAATATATTAAAACTCATACCATTATACATGAAACAACCTTGGGTCCATTACCCAAACCTTTGTGCTACCAGAATTCGCTACCGAACTTTCTCCAAGGGTTGAAATCAATCACTAAGGGTTGACATAAATCTACAATATCACTCTCAAATGGTTGACATCAATGAAAACCAACAATCCATACCAACGATCCATCAACCTAAGCCAACTTTTTGACGATGCTTTCTTCTACCTTCAATTTTATAAGATGCAACTTCAAATGAAATTTATGATAAGAAAATGTAGAGGCAATATCTCTTTCTCTGAGTCGTAATTTTAATTTTGATGTGGGGTTGAAATGATTCAAAAAACTGTTAAAATAAAGTAAGGTATCAATTACAAATAAATCTTACCTCATTCACAGTAGAATAAAAGTAGAGGATATGTCCTTGACTGAAGATTAAAAATGCAGAAACTCACACAGATTACAGGTCTTGTTTTATTCACAGAAATAATAAAGGACAAACTATAATTGAACAGAATTTCGATGTATTGAGATCACAATAGATGTATTACTAAATTGTAATATTTCAATCTTCAAGAGCCACATAAAGAAGATATCATGAGAAGGAAATGAAAATACAAGGAAAGCACATAACTCAAAGAAACGAGACTTGGAATCTCTGTCTTCTCTTGTATTGATATTCAATAAGTTCTCTTTTTTACATTCGGCAAGAAGAATCCTGGAATAGATCTATGATCTGTTTATTTATACAAAAATGTCTTAACTAAAAGTAGTTATAAATTCCACATTTTCCACTCTAACTATAGAATATAATCAAAACTGAACAAAAAATTGCAGATTTTGTTGAGATATGCTTGATCTGGTGTCACTTCATTAGCTCCTTTATTTGCTCATGGATGTGCTTGATTTTCTTTGTTCATTGAACTAAGCACATATTTCCCTTAATGCTACAACAAATCTGGATGGTTCAACATTCTCATCCAATTCGAATGCAAATACCTTTTTATGCACTAATGTTAAATTTTCCTGAATTTTGATGACTGCCTGATCTGTAGTTTAGTGTTGCAAATTTGGTTTTACCAACATATCATTTATATTTTGAAAATCAACCTGATTTATCTGTTGGATGGTATTTTGTATACTTTCCTTATTTTTCTTTGAATTTTCTTTATTCTTTTCAATCTCAATCTGACCCAGTGTATCAGGGATAACACTACTATTGAAATCAACCAATTCCAACTCTAAAAAAAAAAGGGTGTTGAGACAAGCTTCTTTTGCTTCTCTAGCCAATTTCTTACTTTCTTCAAGGTTTGTCTCCCAAGATTTTAACGCCATTTCCCCTTTTACCTTCTCATACTATGAAAAAGGGGCAAGCCCATGAATATTGATTTTCTGTCTCCATACCATAAATTCTTGGAACTTTGATCTGGCTACACATGCTTCCTTTTCTTTCTCATGAATATTCTTCAGGGAATTATTCATCATTTGATAATATTTCTGAATGATATCCATACTTTGATATAAATCCTACTGGACAATTTCCAACTTTTGATTAGTCTCAGATGCTTGCCTTTTAAATGCAACATTATATATTATTGTGTTCTCTAGTAAAGCTATTTGGTTATGCAATTGTCCTATTGCACTGTCTCACCGGGAAAACATAGAGTTTCTCACTTGTAAATCCTGGACACTCACTTCCAGTTCCTCTTGTAGCTGCTTTTTTTGTTTCTGATAACCCAGTTTGGTTTGCTCCATGTCGAAATTCATTTTACTTCTGGTAGTTTGTTCTATGTGTTGCATCTCATTTTGAAAATGTTCAACCAAGAGACACTTCTATTGCAGTTGTTTTGTAAGAATATCCACTGACCATTGGTTGGCCATGGAAAATGCTGCTAATGAATCTGCAACTCCTTTGGCAAAGTCAGGGTCATTTTGTCCCTGTCCATGATATATCATTTTGTCTCTTAATAATCACTCCCTCCTTCTGCTGAGATTCTCTTCTAATGATGGATTTTATTTTCTTATTGAAAAAGAAACTTGATGGAGGCATCTCTTCAAGAAGAATAGGTGTGAGGTCATCTATATGAATAACCTTTGAAATGGGAGCTTCAAAACTTGTTGCTATAGGGTTTAATGATGGAATGGGGGAAGTGAGTGTAGTGGATTTTTATGGACTCGTGGCACTTTGGATAACAGTAGTAGTAGTTGGTGATGAAAGGGGAAAATCATGTCCATTCTTCATGAAAGCTTCAAAGGACGCTAATAAATTCTAATCATGCTTACCTAGTATTTCCATATTCACCTCTTTAGATAATACATTTGTATTCTTCACTACTTCTGTAACTTTTTCCTTAGTCAAGATTTACTGGGGCTCGGTAGTTCTTGATTCCTGTGAGGATGAAATAGGATTTGCTTGTCCTTGCAAAATCTTTGGTAGGATGTTCCTTCTGTGCTTTTGAAAGTTGAGGAAGCCATCCTGTTGATCTGGAGGTAGATTTTGTAATCTATTTTCCACTTCATCATAAGATCTAACTCCCTTGAAAACATCGTCATAGGGGGAATCTTCATGTATGTATCTTTTCATATTGAACTGGGCTAAATGATTCTCAACTATCCTATGAGGATCATGCATTTTGTATTTGATAGCAACCAATTTGACAGCTTCCAAATCTGAAGCCTCAACTTTTGTATGACCAAAATCATATAATGTGAACATGCCAACTTGTATGGGAAAAGTTGGCCACACCTTTTTCTGTGCTTCTTTCAAATATTTGGTAATTCCTCTTGCAAATGTTTGATAAGAAATTTCTCTGCACACTAGTCTATTAGGTAATAATTTGGGAAAGGCACGGGGTGAGACAAGGAAACCAAATACTCTGATGTAGGATAAATTTTCTTCAATATACCAATTTTCAATTGCGCCCAAATTTCCCATAATCTATTCTGAGATTCTTGGAGGAGGGTGCTTGTATATAACCACATGAATGGGTATCACTACATTGTGACAAATTTCATAAAATGAATCTTTGGAATTTTCCTCCCATAGATTTGAGTGGTAAAAATGTATGGGCTCAGAACTAGCTGGGGTCCAACTCCAGTTCATGAGCGGAAAAGGAGTCATAAAACAGTTTGCATCCATGATGTATGCAAACATATAAAAGGGAGAATGTTGTCTTCTATATTTCAATGCATTATACTCGACAACCTTCTTAGCTAGGTTATCTGATAACATTTTCGCCCAGTTAAAAGTATAACCCTCAACAACTTCATTGATTATGGAAACCCATTCCACTATAAAATGTGCATTATTTTTCCTATCGAATAATCGACAGAGCATCACGGCGATGTACAAAATGTGAGCATCCAAAGATGATGTGGAATATATTCCATGAGAATCAATTTTGAATTTGGCTGTATTACCCCATCAGGATTTTATTATATCATGGCTGGTTCTACCATACTGAGTGCATTCCCTCTCGAAATCCAATATAAATGTTGAATTATAAGTATATTTAGGTTCGAAGGATAATTTATACATTACTTGTATATCTTCTGGTCGAAAGGAGCCACCAAAGGTCTTCTGGTGACTGAATATTCTTCTGGTTGGGATGTCTATATGGTCCAGGGCCCAACTTATCATGTCATTATAAGGCATTATCCTCATCCAAGCAACAACCTTGTGTAATTCGGACTAAGCGACCAGCCTAAGCTTAGTTGATAATGATTCATCCTCTTCTTTGGTTGAATCATCATGACATAGAAGAATTTTGTGCTCCAAGATGTCAAACACTTGTTTCCAAGTTTTGACAGCGTCCGTGATTCAAGAAGTAATGTCTAAGAGAATATCAATATTTGGGTTAGAATCCTCATTAGACTTTCCTGCTTTGCGCACCACCATGAATTTAACCCTCCCTTGAGAAGAAAAAACTTGTAAGCTCTCAACACTGGATGTGAAAAAACCGATTGCAAATGGAAGAATGGTTTGAAGTTCAAAATTACCTTTATTCATAAAACTATTAAAGTCTATTAATTTTCACATTAATCTACTGACAAAGTAATTATTAAGAAAAATCTATAGAATTTATTACTTGGCAATCACAATATTTATCCAAATCTTTAACTTCAACCAGCTATAAATGCAACTAAACTTTGGAGGTTCGACATTCACGGGTTTTGAATGAAGAACAACGGAAATCTCCCAAAGTGCGAATTCGTGGAGTGATTAATTAAACTTGTTTAATGTTTTATTAGTTTTTTAAGCATTTTTTGTTCATTATTATATCAAATGCTTCGATACTTTGGTACTTCGATGGTCCTGAACCTATCCTTTGATTTACCTCCCGAAAGACAATCTCCCAGAGTGACGTGGCAGTGATGATGTCATATTTAATGACGTGTCAAGAAAATATGAGTGACACATGTCACCTAAAATCACGTGAATGATCTGTCACAAATGATAAAAATGAATGCCACGTGTCAGCCTAGGATAAGGTTTTATGATAGGTGTCCTGTGAATCATCTGTGGATCTGCTTAGAATATTTTCCTGGGAAAACTGTCTTCGGGACTTTGAAGCTTTGTAACTTCGGGATTTTTGTTCTTTAGATGGTTTGAAACTCCCGAAGTGCAAAGTCTCGAATTAACTGTTGGAATCTTTCTTTTAAAATTCACACAGCTTTATAATACAGAAAACATGAGATCTGTTTGACACGTTTAGATAAAAACTCCTCAATGGATAATATTTAAAGTGCCTTATCGATATATAATGAAAATGGATTTATTTAATTAAAAATAACAATTCTCCTAAGTTTTTGGTTGATTTTCATTTTATTTTAGAAGGTAAAAACAAAGGTTTCGAAATTAAAAAGTTTAACATTCTTAAGTTGTTCTAACACTCCCCAACATGAGTTTTTTGCATTGAGCTCCAACTTTTATAAATATGGGTCACACCAACCTAATTTTATTATGGGAGAAGGAAGACAATTGTGGTAGAGAGAAATCATATCAGTGGGCATGCCAAGGAAACATAGAGATGAGGAGGTCATATCAGTGTCTTTGGATTTGAGATCCTTTGTGCATAGAAATTGTGTTGATGGGATTGCTCTTAGATATTTAACATAGTCATTCCCTCGATGTTTATTGAGATAAACATATAGTTGCACCTTTCTTAATTTCACAATTGTGAGGCTATTGAAACCTACAAGGTAGTCGAACGATTCAAGAGGAGAGGGGTTGACTCAAATGAAGAGGAACATTCCTATTTCCCCCTTTTGGGATCATGATCACATAATAAGAAGGAATAACCTCTTTAAGGATGTCCCTTAACTATGTATTAAGACAAATACCAAGGGCACCTGCCTAGTCATTTGAATTATTAAGGAAAACAATCATAAACAAAAAATTATATGTAAAATAGAAATAAAAAGGAGCATATGTGCAATGTATTAGAATAAAATAAAATATTATTAAAATTCTTCAAGATCCACAGTTAACTCCAAGAAAAACCCCTCAAATTTGGGCACTCCTCAATAAATGTGGAAAGATGCTCAAATTAGGGTTTGACAAAGTCTTTGCTGCCACAGGTCGCTCTGTTTGAAGTGCTTCCTCAAACCATGCTCTTCTAACATGTTCCTTCCTTAAAATAAGAATTCAAACCTTGATATAGTGGAGCAGTCCTCTAATTTGTTTGGATACATAATCCTTGATCATGCCATACAATCATTTTATATTTCCTTATAAGGTGGAGCGTTCCTTCCAAGATGAACTTTAAACCATGTTCTTATGGTTTATCTGTCATGTGTCCTCTCCTTAGCTAGGGAATTCCTCAAACATGTGTGCTAAGTAATTATTATAACCCCTTTTACATGGGGTGCTCCTCATCTAACTTTTATTTTGTCCTTATTTCATGGCTGGAAAGAGTCAAATTTGCCACTAATTGGTGCCCCTTTTGAATCCATCAAGCTCGACACTCCCTCTAGACATTGATTAATTTCATTTTTGGGGGTGTGTGCAAGAGTTTAGAACTTTGAATATAGAAAAAAAAGTTCAAAAATTGGAACTAGGTTGAGGATGGACTACTCACTATTTGGGGGTTCTAATTATATTATATTATAATGTGGTAGGATGATCGTGGAAAAGGGCCAGCCGCAGAATATGCAATTGATTATCAAATTCAACTTTCATTTTACGTGAATTTTATTATTTATTTTTATAATTTTATTTGTGTGGCGATTAGTTATTTCATTTGTTTATATAACTTAAATAACATTGATTTTCATGTTGAAATTATATGTAGTCGGAAGGCTATGTTGATCATGATTTTGTTCATGAGGAGGGGTTGTATTCATCCCTTGATCCGACAGTATTAATAAAAAAAAAGATCATTAAAGTGAACAAGGAACTTGATAGCTTGTTAGACCATCCAAATCGAACTCCTGATGTCCCGAAAAGGATCAATCTCCTTTAGTCACAACTTAACACATATAAGGTAATAACCATAATTTAAAGTGATTTTTTTTAATGTACTCATATGTTCAATTATGAAACTCTATTTTTTAACTTTTACATTATCTCACAAAAAAAACATTTTCTTTTTTATAAAGAGATTTTTGGATCATGTTCAACCCAGTGTTGGTAGTAGTGGTGCTGCAGAGATGCCACAGAGTCCTGACGTGGGCTGCCATACAACTGCTAGAGTACTATTTACTTCTCCATCTTCCACACCTAATTTATATAGGAACCATGACACACACCGCCATGCATCCCCACAACGGTCAGGATCTAGAGGTGGTGACAAAGATGAGGATGATGATGTGGTTGACATGGTTTCATTTCCTAGAGATAGACATGTGACCAACACGGGGACCCTTCCCTGCACATATTTGGTCGACGATAACAGACTTCCATTAAAACAAATAAGACTCCCAGGTGATTTTTCATATTTTAACTGTTTCATGTTTTCCATCTCATACACAAATCATCTAGATTATTATTTTTAAATTAATGATCATATCTTTTTGTGTGCAGGAAAAGACCATTTTTATAGGCACCTGGAGAGCAAGGCCTTGTTGATTTTTGGGAAAACCTTACACATGAGGTGGAATTGACATAATTCCAACCTCAAAAAAGAACTTATGGATTATCTCGAAGGCCTCTTTGGAGTAGACACGTTCACTAAAAAAATGGTCACCTCTGCAGCAGGAGAATATTTAAAATATACGTGGGATGTTTATAGATGAAGCTTGGTAGGAAACCCTAGGTAGGAGCACCGTCCCTCGATTCCAGAGAGGGAGTGGAAAGAGATCATTGATGATGCAAAAGAAAAGATATTGAAAAAATCAGGAGAAAAAATAACTGGTGCCCCAAGTTAAATTAGAATATTTTGATTTCAATACCTTTAATTTTATTTAGATCTAAATAAAAGTGTGGTATATAATATACTTGAAAATTTTGATGATAGGTTGCCTGACACTTCGAAGGCAACCAAAGCAAGGATTGGCAAACATGACCAACACAAGCTAGGCCAGGGCGGCTACTCGAGGTTACAGTCACGAATTGTAAGTACCCAAACATCTTAAGAATAATATTTGTATCTCCTTACAACTTTCAGTTTATTGCATCCAAAAACATTAAAAAAACATGCTCTTATGCAATGCAGGGCAACAACTTCAGAACTGAAACCATGGAGGAAGACCTCCAACTTGGTTACAAGTACAACTATAAAGCCGTAGTTGATCGTAGGAAAATCATGGGGCAGACCCCAAGATCCAGTTTGCGGAATAAGGTAAATAAAAATCAATCTACATTAACCTTTCAATACTTATAAAATACATAAATGTTTGATATCATCCATAACTTTAATGTCTTGCTTTGTTTTAATCAGGGGAGCAACACTATCAATGAAACCATTAGCACTGGACAACAAAGAAATGATAGTGAAGCATGGACAGAAGATCATGGTGCTCCCCAACATCCCCATCCCAGTGGGGTGAAACCCCAAGATATTCCTATGACCGAGGCCCACGACGGTAAAATGGTTGTATATTAATCATATACTTAATAATTTCATACTTATAAATTTTTTACTTCTAATTTTTATTACTTATACATTTATGGTTTTGTCTTTATAAATTTTGTCATTTCAATGGCAGAGAATGACGTAGTTGAGCCTCCTCGACCTGAGGATGATCGGGAGAATAGGGAAGCCATTCCAATGGTGTTGACTAGTGGACCAATAGGTAAATAATTACACTGCAGAGGTTTTTCTTTAATATTAATGAACTACTTCAATGATATTTAAAAATTGGCCATATAAATTTAATATTTTTTGTTTTGGTAGGTGATGGCCCCTCATAACAACCTCCTCGACCTGACGATGATCAGGATAATAGGGAAACTATTCCAACGGTGCCAACTAGTGGACCAATAGGTAAATAATTACATTGCAGAGGTTTGTTTTAATATTAATGAACTATTTCAATGCTATTTAAAATTTGACCATATAAATTTAATATTGTTTGTTTTTGTAGGTGATGACCCCTTACAACAGCCTCCACGCTGTGGGTATGATACCATGCGTGCTCTGCGTGAAAGGACTGAAGCAACATCAACTACTGAAGAGCACACAGTAAACGAAGACATGGACATGGATGAATTACTTAAGAACTAGAAAACACAAAAGAATATTAAAAGAAATTGATGATGTATAATAATTTTATAAGACAGACAGATGTACATTATATAGCTAGTATGTTTGTAACATATTTTTAATGATAAATCTCATTTACAAAAAATATTTTTTATGACATACGCCTTTGAATGATAAACCTCATTTATAGCTTTCCAAGCACTTTTTTATCAATTTTGAATATTTTTAATGCATATTTTTTAGTAGAATATAGATTGTGTATTGGGGAATTGAGAGTGATGTGAGGGGGGAGGGGAGGGTGGGGGGCCATAGGAGCTTCCACCTTCATGTGTTTAGCCTTGTTCAGTAGAGAAAAATTTATTGGATCCGTTTATTCTTGGAGCAAACCTCTCTCCATCCAACAGAACAACATCATAGTCAATGTTGACTTCGTTGTTGCTCCTTCAGATTGAGGGAGGTTTGCTCCAATATTAGACAGCTTCAATAAATTATTCTTGAAACCAAGAGGAGCTTATTCAGGTCGTCACATCTGATATGTGTGTGTGTGTGTGTGTGTCACTATTTAATCTCCTCTCATATGGATTTTACAAAAAATAATATCAATGGTGTTTACTATTTGCAATCTTGTCGGTTTTAATTTCTATTAGGATTTATTGACATGTCTTAAAAGATTTTTTTTGTTTTTACTAAAAACTAAATATAATTCCGTTTTTATTTACTACGGTATGCATTTCGTGCATTTGTAGATCCTCTAGATGTTGTATCAATGCAATGCTACACATTAGAATATCAAAGATCATGAATGTCTTGTCTTTTTTCTTCTTTTTATGATTTCTTAAGGTTCCTTTTATTTATTTATTTTTACATTACCATCATTTGTGGGCCACTATGGGGCCAATCATTCTATCTAATGAACCACACCCAAGTATGTAGAATATACGATCCCCTTTAGTTCATCATATCATATGATTCACACAACTAATCTAATACTTCAACTTGGTTTTTTGTGGTTGTGTATAAGTGATCCCTTGGATATCATAGTATAAGCATAACCATAATTATGCAATAGATTATTTGAAATGAATGAGATATACATACTACTTCCGAGTAGAAATTACAAATCATAGGCACCAATGAACCTAAATACTCATCCCGAGTTCCAATAAGATGAAAATCAAACATCCCACCTGCCTAAAAGTGGATAGGGGGTTGGGTGTGTTACACCAATGAACTCTATACACTCCTATGATATTTATTACTCTCCTGTGATATTTATTGTAATATTTATTATTTTTTTGTAGAGTACTGCCTTACCACCAAAGGAAGTTATTCCACCCTTACCTCTAGAGAAAGAGAAACTTGAAAATGATTTAGCTATAGACATTTCTACCAAACTATTAACCGGTGTCATTCCACCAACACTTGGAAGTTGCACTACACTCGAATAATTGAATATATCTAAGAATTCCTTAGAAGGTTCCATTCCATATTCACTCGGGTATCTACAAAACCTCATGGACTTGGATGTGACCCCAATTGTTTTCATTAATATTGGCACGGACAAAAAAATATCTTTGGAAAGACTTGAATCCTAATGGGAGAAATATTAATTAACCGACAAATCATTGCTAACACAAGATGAGATCCAAATATTGCTTATTAAATTTGAGAAATTTATTGTGAACAACAATTACTAGCTAGCAAAAGTTCAAAGACTTGGCTAGATAAACAAGGAATCAAAAATTCAAATTGAAAACCAACCTATCCTCTAAATGAAATATCTCTTACTATTATTTTTCTGAAATATATTATTGTAACATATACAAAGGGTGACAAAAGGGGAGTAATTATACAAGAGAACAAGGGGAAAATCTAAAATGGGGGCAAGAAGTGGTATGGAAAAGGTGTAATACTCATGACACACCCCAATTCCAAGAGAGATAAAACTCAATTTCTAAAAGAAACAACCGAGTTATGGGACAAAAGAAACAATATGAGCACACCTAGAATTTTCAACATCTCAACAATTCTATGGTGGTCATATGGTGGTCATAATTGTAGTAACATTTTTTTATTTATTGTTATATAATAAGTGATTGAGGATCTCCAAAGGAGTTAAAT
>SNQJ01S0281036.1:0-11203 GCA_010110895.2 Picea sitchensis
CCTCGCTAGCTAGCTACCTAATAGGGTCAAGGGTCCACACAGGACTGAGAGCATGCCAGGCACGACCCCGAGTTATTCCCCATCCCCCCAGGAAAAGGCCTAACCCCCCTACCCAACATCCTCATGTTGCAGAGAACTTACAACATATACATCTATCCATCTCATCATTGGCTCATAGCCTAGTGCAACACAATATCTTTGTTGCACTATCTCGATAGGAGGTGCCTTCTAGTGACATTGATAGAGGAGTTGGAGCGTTAGCATGCACATGATTTTATAGTGAGGAGAGGGCACATGGACATAGCATACGTACATGTGAACCTTACAGATTCTCGAGCTACAGGAAGACATGCTATGGGCCTATAGAGCCCAATGGACATCATAGTTTCATGGAAGAGGTTAGTATCTTAACCCTCTCGTTGTTCTTCATCGTTATATATTTATTTTATATTTTGTGTATTTTTATGGATATTTGATTATATGTTGTTTTGCAGTTGTTGAGTCCCAACAACATACCCTCTATTCCCATGGGATGCATCATTGCCTAGCCCCACCACTGATGAATCAATAGAGGAAACATGTTCATTGGGTGCACCATGGTATGTATCACATTTGATAGATTCAACATAGTCATTTCTTTATTTTATTACATCCTCAAAATTTTTATATGTTCTCTTGTTTCTACAGGATTTGGAACCAAGCAATGTCGGGGATTGTCCATCTGGGATGGAAAAGTCACCAACGTCACATGTATCATGTGTAAAGTTAAATATCATATAATTCTCAAATTGTTTGTGTTTATGTTTTTAAATTTTACTATTTGGTACTAATAGTTCAATTTTATTCATATGTATGTAGTCCACCGATATATTTTCTAGGTATTGTAGTATTGCACCCCCTGGGCACCTGGGCATTGATTCTGAGTTGCCTTTCTCCAGGCCTAAGGTGTTGGAATCACTTGCACAACTTGTGAGGGTCCATCACATTCCACATGTCTTCCACCCACCCCTACCACCAATTTCGGCCCCCATTAGCAGAGATTGCCACAATAGAGGTTGTCTCGGAGTAGGTTGTACAACCTAGTACTCCATCTTCCAGTGAATATCTATCAATGCTTGAGATATTCACAGTGAGATAATGCATTGATGATAATTTTTTATTTTTCATGAATTTGTTTTTACACATATTTGTTTAATTTTATTGACTTGATCCTTGTAATTGATGCAAGGTGGCATTCCAGAGAGATTGGGGTAGATGAGGAGGGTAACAAACTCATGATTGACAGTTTCATATGTGGTGAGTTGTCTTAGGTTAAATAACAAAGTATCAATTCGTATGGCTATTAATTCATTGATGAAAAAAACTTATAACATTGTTTATTCTTTGTGCAGTCTCTAGAGAATCGAAGCACGCACAGGCCTATAACCTCTCGAGGTGCATCCTCAAGCAAGAGAATAAAGATATATTTCTAGGATTCTCCTGAGGGTGGCGAGGGCGGCAATGGTCAATGATTGACCAACTACTATCATTTTTTAGCTGGGCCATGATATAGATGTTTTTTTATGTTAGGGCACGTGTTGTCGCTTTGTATACTGGGCACAAGTTGTCATTTTGTAAAAAAAGGCACAATTTAGATGCTGTTGAGTATATATATACACTTTGAAGTTTGGAATTCAAACACTTTGAAATTCATATATTCATCAACATCAAATGTAGAAACAATGAGATTCATAAAAAATGTGCCATGAAATTTATGTGTAACCCTTCATAAATGCCAAAAAGACTAGTCAAGGACTCATTAATGCACATGTTTGTTTATATTGTGTGGTGGGTATATGTAAATTTTGTTGAACCCATCAATTATTAACAAAATTTATTTAGTCTTCCATGATGCCCACTAAACTTATTGATTTTTATCAATAGAACAAGAGAGTTCACATGGAAACTAGATCTTAGAATGGGTGTCATTTTCCACCTACAAATAAAGGTTTTGAGGTTACATTTCATGACACACTATAGAAAGTAATGATATGCTACAAAAATTACTCTAGGGAGACTTGAAACCATTATTTTTTTCCCTTCACCATCTATTAGAGTTTATTTCACATTCCTACCCAATTTTTGGGTTAGAGCACACAAGGAGACAAAGGACCCTCCCAAACCCAATCCCAGAAACCTGTTGATGCCATGTCATTTCCATGCCATGCCATTTTCATTCCTTTCCAAGTCATTCCATGCCATGCCATTTCCATTTCCACGCCATTGTCAAACCTTCCATGCCATGCCATTTCCATGCCTTGCCAAGCCATGCCATTCCAGGCCATTTCCATGCCATATCATGCCAATGCTATGCCTTGCCAAGACATGCCATGGCATGCCATTTCCATGTCATTGTCATGCCTTGCAAAGCCATGCCATGCCATGCCATTGTCATGTATATTCCCATGCCTTGTCATGTAATTTCCCATTTTAACCTATATAACAATAAATATAAATTTCCATTGTCATGCCATAACATTTCCATGCCTCACCAAGCTAATAAATGATATTAACTAAGTTAAAACAGGATAAATATAACAACCCTTAACACAAGTAATCATTAAATGAAAGGGGGATGAAAATGAAAGCCTAAACTAGGGTTTAGATAACAAATGCTTGCTGAAATGCAAGATGACACATAACAACACTAGAATATTCAAGACATCATTGATATGCCTAGAAAGCCATGTCGTTTCCATGCCTTTCCTTGTATGGTATGGTATGGTATGCATTGCCTTGCATGGTATGGTATGGTATGGTATGAATTTCCTTGCCATTTCCTTGTATGGTATGCATTGGCAATGGTATGGTATCATATGGAAATGGTATGCATTGCCTTACCATTGTATGGTATGTATTGGAAATGGTATGGTATGGTATGTTATGGTATGCATTTCCTTTCCATTGCCTTGTATGGTATGCATTGGAAATGGTATGGTATGGTATGGTATGCAATATTGGAAATGGAAATGGTATGCATTGCCTTGCCATTGTATGGTATTGTTGAGATCAATTACTGCTTCTAAAATTTCCCTCCCCTTTTCTATTTTCCCAACTTCTTTTCTCCCTTTCTTTTCCCTCTTCTATACTTACCCATTTTTCCATTTCCTTTTTTCCCTTATGTAGTTCCTGAGATTGATTCTAAGGCTCAAAGAATAATGTCAGGCATCAAAGGTTTAAAGAAGTGTTTTTGTGAGTGCTTTTTTCCACCTTCAGTTTTCTGAGAAATAATCTTTAAATGAAATTAATGATAAGACAATACAAAGGTTGTATCTCATTATCTGAGTCGCAATTATAATGTCAAATGATGTAGAAATATTTACAAAACTGTTAAAACAAAGTCAGGTATCAATAACAGATAAGTCTCACCTTGTTTATAATAGAATAACAATAGAAGATGCACCCTTGAACAAAAGATAAAAATGCAGTAATTAACAAAGATCACAGGTCATGTTTTACTCACAGTAATAACAGAGGAACCATTCTTACTGAATAAACCACTGATATATTATGATCACAGTAGATGTAGTACTAAATTGCAATCAATCACTCTTCAAGAATTACAAAAATAAATTCAGAGAAATGGAAACATAGAGGGAACACATAACTCAAACTGAACGAAACTTAGAATCTTTGTCTGCACTTGTATTAATACTCAAAAAGAGTTTCTCTTTTACATTCAACAAGAAGCAGCCTGAAATAGATCTAATATCTATGTATTTATACAAAATTTGTCACAACTGAAAACCGTTGGACTTCCCACAATATATGACTAAAAATATAATACATCCTAATAAAATAACAACATGGAAATATTGTTGAGTTTTGCTGGTGCTTCCTATGTCTCTTCGTCTACTTGTAGATGCACTCATTTTCCTTTGATCTTTGAGCTGGGTACACATGTCCATTAAGGTCACCACAATCATTCGACTTACCGCCTTTACCATTTGATCTCGTTGCCATCTGTCCCTTCAGATGTGTTCACTAGGATAAGGAATTGCAGTTGAAGGGGGAGGGGGGGATAATTAGATGAATATCTCAGCATTGGTTCGTTATGGGATGGCTAACGGTTACAGGGAAGAGTAAATTTTCACGAAAAGAATGATGGGGGAACAAGTTTCCAATAAGGAGGTGGGATGAGTGGATGTAAGAATGCGGGTGGTAGTGATAGACGAGGTAAGTAGACATTTGGAGGGTGAAAGGTAGAGTGGGTGGAGAAAGTGGATGTTGCGCATGATTTTTCATTTTCTCCTAGCTACACTCATTTTCCTTGTTAAATGCATTGGGTGCACTTGTCCATCAATGCTACCACGAATCTTGAAGGCTCAATCCTTTCATTTAATTCAAAGGAAAACATCTTCTTCTGTATTTGAGGCAACTTCTCCTGGATCTTGTTCACTTCTTGGACTGTGACCTGAAATTGCGAACTTGGATTAATCAACGATTCATTGATTTTAAGTAAATCAATCTGGCTCATCTGCCTGAGTATTTTCCTTGATATTTTTGGATCTTTGTTGGTTCATTTCTATTTCGATCTTCCCTAAGGCCTATGAGATATTATTCCCTTCGAACTCAATCGTATTTTTATTTATTGAAGATAATGCCTCTAGACAAGCCTATTTTACATCTTTGGAAAGTTTCTTTCTTTCTTCTAGATTTGTTTCCCGGGATTTTAGGGCCAATTCGCCTCTTACTTGTTCAGAATGAGAGAGAAGGGGAAGACCAGGGGTATTAGCTCTCTTCTTCCATATGAGAACCTCTTGAAACTTAGACCGGGCTGCGCAGGCCTCTTTTTCCTTGACATAAATATTTTTTAGGGAAAGGTCTACTGCCTGATAGTGTTTCTGAATAACATCTACTTTTTTATAGAGCTCTTGTTGATCAACTTCCAGCTTCTCGTTAATTTCTGATGCTTGTGTTTTGAAGGATAAAATATCTATTGTTGTGTTCTTTGTTAGGGTCAATCTGGCCTACGACTTCTCAAAAAAATTGTCACATTGAGTGATCAATACTTTGCTGGTCTGTGAACTCTTGTAAAGAAACTCAAGGTTATCTAGTAACTGCTTAATTTAATGCTGATGACTAGCCCTGATTTGTTCAATGTCTTGGTTCATCCTGCATCTAACAATATGTTCTGTACTGTATATCTCATTTTGCATTTTTTCTACCAAGAGACATTTATGTCATAGTTGTTCAGTTAAATTTTCCACTGACCATTGATTGGAAGTAGCAAAATCCCCTAGTGAACCTGCAACTTCTTTCACAAAATCAGGACCATCTTGGTCTTTCCCATCATACACCAATATTTTCCTTTTAGTGACTACTCCATCCTTTTGGTGAGATTTGCTTTTTACAATGGATTTTCGCTTCTTACTGAAAAATAAATTCGAGGGAGGCATCTCTTCAGGAAAGATACGAGTAAGTTCACTTACAAAAGTGAGTTCAGAAATAGGATTTCTGAAGCTGATCTGTAAAGGGGTTAGTGATGTTATAGGAGAAATATTTTTTGTGGAAGGTTCTTGTCCTGTTGTATTCGGGGTGCCAGCAGGAGTAGTTGGTGTTGAATGAGGAACAAATTGTCTCGGATTCATGAAGGCTTCAAACTGAGCTAACACTTGTAGATCATTTAGTCCTGACAATGATTCTCTTATTTCATGAAATAACACTTATGGGATTTTTGGTACTTCCTCAACCTTGTGATTAGCAAAGCAAATTGGATCAGATCCTTTAGATCTAGCTTCCTGGTGAAAGAGGTGTGGGTTTTGACTCTCCTTGCAATATCTTTGGTAAATTGTTTCGTCTGTGTTTTTGAAAGTTGAAGAAACCAACTTGTTGGTCAGGAGGCAAAGTCTGGAATCTTCTTCATACCTCCTCATAAGATCTAAATCCCTTGAACATTTCGTCATAAGGAGAATTCTCATTGATGTATCACTTCATGTTAAACTGAGACAAATGATTTTCCACTATCTTATGTGGATCATTCTTCTTGAACTCGATGTCAACTAATTTGACATCTTCCAGGGCCATGACCTTGACTTTAGAATGATCTAAATCTAATAGCGTGAACATGCCAAATTGAATGGGGAAAGTTGGACAAATCTTTTTCTGAGTTGCTTTCAACTCCTTGATGATACCTCCTGCTACTATCTGGTATGCCACTTCTCTGCACACTAGCATGTCAGGTAAAAACTTTGGAAGGGCATGAGGAGGAACGAAACAACCAAATACTCTGATATAGGATAGATTATCCTCAATGAACCAGTGCAAGTGTGCCTAAGTTCCCCATAATCCTTTCTGAAATCCAGGGTGGCGGGTGACCATAGATAGCTATGTGAACATGTACCACAACGTTGTGACAAATTTCGTAAAAGAAATCTTTGGCATATTCCTCCCATAATTTGGAGTGGTAGAAATGAATTGGCTTAGAACTGGTCGGGGTCCAACTCCAGTTCGTTAGGGGAAAAGGGGTCATGAAAAAAATGGCATCCATAATATATATTGACATATAAAAAGGGACATGCTGCCCTTTTGATTTTGCTGATTTATACTCAACGATTTCCTTGGCTAAATTATCAGATAGCATTTTAGCCCAATTGAAGGTATAAACCTCGACTCCTTTATTCATGATGGATACCCACTCAACTGAGAAATGTGTACGGTTCTTCCTTCCAAATAGGCGATAGATCATCATGGCTACATACAACATATGAGCGTCTAAAGACACCATGGCATACATACCATGAGCGTCGGCTCTGAATTTTTCTGGATGTCCCCACTAGGTCTTGACTATATCAAGACCATTTCTACCGTATTGAGTGCATTCCTTTCTCTCAAAATCTAGAATAAATGCAACATTATAAGTGTATTTAGGGGTAGGGGAAATCTTGTACATTACTTGTAGGTTCTCTGGTATGAAAGAGTCGCCGACGACCTACTGGTGGTTGATGACGGTCCTGTTTTGGATGTCAACATGTTCCAAAGCCCAATTTATCATATCATTGTAGGGTATGATTATAGGTCGTGCAATGATCTTATGCAATTTAGATTATGCTACCAATATAAACTTAGTTGTAAAGGACTCGTCGTCTTCTTCGACAGAGCCATCTGGACAGTTATTGATCTCATGCTATAAGACGTCAAAAACCGACTTCCAAGTTTTAATGGTGTCCGCAACTCGCGGAGTTGTGTCTGATAGAACATTTGTGTTTGGATTTGAATCATCACCCAATGCGTCAAGCTTCTTTGTAGCCTTTTGTGGTGCCATAATCCTCAAGGAAATAGGATTAGCCTACCTGTAACAAGAGAAGTCTGTAATCTCTACACTGAATAAAAAACATCTAATTGCAAATGGAGTAATCTAAATATGCAACCTTTTGGGTTTGTCGACGATCGTTATACGTCCCATCTATGAAAAAGGCGCCAGTCATCAAAACCGTCTCCCAAGTCTCCGTTGGATAGC
The DNA here is from genome assembly GCA_010110895.2 of Picea sitchensis. Taxonomy (NCBI): domain Eukaryota; kingdom Viridiplantae; phylum Streptophyta; class Pinopsida; order Pinales; family Pinaceae; genus Picea; species Picea sitchensis. Next base: position 7,499 of record SNQJ01S0281036.1, read on the forward strand.
CGAGCATGGCTCTATTCCCATTATCCCCGTATGCCACGATGCGTTTAGCTTACTACGTTTGGTGAGGTGCACTTCATGCACCACCACCCTTCCTCACACTACGTTCGAACACCCTTCTCCCGCGTGGATCTCAAACTACTATGTTCCTTCTGCTCCTTATCTCTCTGGTGATCCCTGCCACTCTGGTGCTTGGTGCAAGGAGGTTCCACTTATAGGTTAGTTATCCAATTCAGATCGCTTTTCCAGATTCTATTTAATGTAACATTAGTATCCATAGAGAACTACATTTAGGTTACTCCATAAAATAACTACGATTCCAAGGAATGTTTTGTGGAATTTGAATTGGAATCAATGCAGGAAATAAGGACTGTCCGATGCATCTAAATCTACGTACTCTTATCAATGTCTATTGTCTATCGTATCAAACTGTTTGAAACTAGCACTGTGTTTTTCAGGCTTCTTGAGAAATAACCACATGAAACAAGGGTACACAAAGGTCATTGGTAGTGTAACCCCTCCTAACAAACCAATTAAGCTTAAAATGGAGGGAAGTGCAACTACAACAAAGAAGGAAAAGAAAACATATAGAATACGAAACCCATAACGAAGCCACTGAGGACAGGGTTTATTGGTTTATTTGATGTATCCTACTTCAACAATGTCAAACATTGGTATAGAGTAAATTTGAAATCTACTTGGACAATTGATGACAACAAGAAGAAGCGTTAGGCCCAAAATTCCCCGTGATATATCGTGATTGTGGAATCCATATAAAGGATTTAAAATTCCTCCTTGAGGTGTCTGCAATTACACCAAGAGAAAATTCAATTACTTGAAAACCCATTCAAAATTTTGTAGTTTATTCTTGATGAATACATTACTTTTCAATTGGAAAAACAATACTAATTAAGTTCTCATAGGCCCAGTATCCTCCTATTGCAAGAGGGAACACACAAAGAGAAATCAATATGTAAGTAACCTTAGCTCCTCTCCACATTTGTACATATGATGGATTCTTGATGCTTGATGGCATTGTATATTGCATTTTCGTGAGTATGAATCTGATCAGATGAAGCTAAGAAACATATTATCTCAATATCATTTTCTATGAATAAATGCTCACAATCAAATTCAACCAAAAATCCAAACAACTACTGATACTCATCCTGAATGGACCTACTACATCTTGAATTAAATTGTTGTAGATCAGAACAATAGACTATGCCTGGGTTTTGACTCATGGGAGCTCATCAATTTTAGCCAGAAACAATTTGATTACCAACTATTCCATCTTCCTATCATCTACAAAGAGGTCTTGTTGCACCATCTCTTATCTTTGAAATGGTGCCTAGGTGTATGTAACACAACTAAAGGAAAATCTGAGTTAAATTGGGTGCACATTGCATGAATGTGAGGGAAGATTCACTCAACACTATGCAAATATAGTCCACATACATAGACTTTGGCCTTTTCCTACATACATGAACAAGAGTTAAAATTTAAAACTTAGAGATGATGCAAGGGTTTCATTGATCTTAACTGATTAGGTGAATGGCTATTGTTCAAGTGATGAAAATACAATTCTAAAGTGTTTCCATATGTGTGGAAAGGTGTGATGCAAATGGTCAAATATTTTTGGTTAATATGTTACAATTAAGACAAATTAATTAGTATTATAACAACCATATATAACTAGAAAGGCATATCCATCCATATGAGGAACTAGACCCAATAACACCATGATCTAAGTTACTTTTTTCAAATATAGGATACATATGCATTATGTAGGGTATAATAGTTCGCATAGACAGTGAGTTAAACACAAGCCTTCTTAGATTTATTTGACAAGTAATCTTGATCATCAAAGTATAAACACAAACAAAAAGGATGGGCAGAGTTTGCACCTGAATCTCAAGAATGAGATTGTGGCCCCTGAAGGAAAAAGTTATAGCACCTAATGCATTCAAGATTTCAAAGGTTGTTTCAACATCAGATTTCAACTTGACCGGGTCATAAGATATTCCCATTCTCTTGGGATTTCTTACTAACAATCCCTAAATCAATGTAGTTTAGGTCACAATAGTTATTTCTCCAATCAAAGAAATCCATTTAATGGAGTTGAGAGAGAACAAGTGAAAGGCATGTAAATACCAAATACTACTCAATTGTTGTTAGTGGATTGGATTAACAAGTTGGGCCACATAATATTTGGAAAAATAACTTCATTTCCCCCCCACCAACAATGATTAAAGCTATTCCAATGCCTGCTGATACGTAAAGGGTCGAAAAAGTGGAAAGCCAGGCACCTCACTTCTCACCTGCACCATTAAAGTAATTTAACTCAGTTCACTCTTCAGTCTTTTGGTGATTCTACAACATCCTAAATAAAAACAGAATAACTTCCACATCTTCTGGGAAGTACAAATGAGAACAAGATGGGCTTTATTTTTTTGTTAAAATGAAAAATTATTTTGTAGATAACAACCTAAATCTATTAATAAGAGAATTCTACTATCATTTGCTTGTATGTCTAGTAAAGAAAACATGAGAAACAATTCAATTTGATCGGAAAGAAAGGTCAAATAAGTCCTCAGTGTTGGGAAAAAATTGCTTAAGTAAATAATTTCAATAAGAAAGAGGGATTTTATGTCTTACCAAAAGCATATTTAGCGAGCTCCACATATTGGTTGTATCATTTCCCCGGCACAGATTCATGTAATATGATAGGAAGCCATAAATTATACAGTTTCTAGATCTATGCCACAAAGAGAGAGATGATTCCTCATGTCCTATATTATTCAATAGAATGAAATCAACTTGACTTGCAAGAACTCAAAATTGTGTTCTGAGCAAACTTTTCAAGGCAAGAAGAGAAAAGAAAGGTGTCTCTAGAACACTTTCTGCAATTCGACTGAGAGAAGGTGACATCGTATGTTACTAAAAACAAAATTGTTTTTACTTAAGTATGAAAAATATTTGAAGGCATACCCTTAATGGCTTGCCAAAATAAAATAAAGAAGGGAAGCCTAGCTTGATCACATATATTACTGTCCAAAATTCAAAGTGCATGTCCACTTCAATTAACTGTAATTAAGGGAGGTGAAGCTGGCCTTTTTTGGATAGACATAGTAGTTGTTTGCCCTCGACCAAGTTTTGTGGAAATGTTGGTCATGTTTGACCATTTTTGGGACTTTGAAAGACTGGTCGAAGACGAAGCACCCAGGCAAAGCGGAGATCGCGGGATCTCGCCCTTTTTGTGGGCTTTTTGGGTTTTAGGGTTTATGTAACGGGTATGGGATGTCGGCCCATGGGTTTACCCATTCTTAGGACTCTTTTGTAATGTATAATTAAGTATCTAGGTGATGTAATAAAGGGATGATAACTTAGTGCTAATATTAGCTATGTGCAAGAATATGTGTTAAGGCTTGCAGAGCTAAGTGCAAGCGTTTTGTAAGTGCTTGGTGTAGACAGACTGTGTAAGGTGTGAAAATTCCAGGTCCTATTAGCTTTCCTTCTTGGTCTGTCTTTGACCAAGCAAATGCTCTAAGTTTTCTGCTGTCTTCTTTTAGTTTTCTGCTGTTTTATAACAACCAACAATCATGTTTAGTTTTAAGCTGATTGTTATGGTTGTATTCTCAATTTGGGTGCTCTAGCATGTCGTTTCAGTCATAGGAAATTAGTACATGCATCTCAAATAAATACAAC
>SNQJ01S0281037.1:0-11203 GCA_010110895.2 Picea sitchensis
AACAAAAGCCTTCAGTGACTTCAACTGCCTCTCCACCATCCACATCGACCTTGTGTGTACTGGTCCACATAATTCAATCTCCTCAACTTGGTGTATGAGGTAGTGTTCTTGTGCATTGAAAAATGCTGGAGGTAGATACTATTTCATTTGACACATTAGTCGGGGAATTTCTCTCTTCCAATACCTTGTATCTTCTTTATGGATTTCTTTTGATAATAGCCACCTACAAATGTCGACGCAATAAAATAATATCAAGGCATACATAAATTTGCAAATAAAAGATAATATGTCAATAAGTTCTGCTACAAATCACATAATAAGTACATTTTCCTTATAAAACAATACTTACCTCATGTATTTTCCAAGTACATAAATAATTTGTTTTATGTTGTTGTCAAAATCGCCCGAGAGAGATAAAGGTAGAACATACTGTAAAAAAAACCAAATAATTATTATTTGTTTCCAAAAAATGCGTACCAATAAGGAAATATATTATAACCTACTAATTACCTTAATGAATGTATGTCAGTCATGTTTTTTAACCCCACCAAAATCACCTTTTTTAGTTAAGATATTTTGTATGTTCGACGAAAACCCCGTCAGAAACCTAATTTTTTCAATGACCTCTTTTACAATATTGCTTTGTTGCTTTGTCAATAACCAAGGAAGACTAGTATTTTGTTCACGACCATCACCATTAGAATTGATAATAATACTTTGCAATGCGTGATTAGCTTCCTGGATGTCACAAAAAATCTTTCCAATTCTCTCTTTGTCAGTCCTTCCATCTAATATTTTCCATAACAATTTTGTTATGTTGTTCCCGATATTCATTGTATCAAACAAATGAACTGTTTGTAGGTTCTCGTAGTATGGCAATCTACTGAATTACATCGGGTATCTTTTCATTCCTCGTGGAAGCCCATTCATGCCTTAACGACATTCATGAAACATCAACAAATTGAAATTAACACTAATTAGTGGGACAAAATGAAATTAATACTAATGAAATTAACCAAAGATTTATATAATAGGTCATACATAAATAATTTGCGTACCTTGACGATTTCTAATATATTCCAACTTCCATAGGCGAGGTGTCATTCTTCATGGTTTTTTTCCGTTTTCTTCTTTACCATTGAAATTTGCTTTGTCTGTAGTTCGATAACTATGGTTCTTAGGCAGAAAGTTCCTATACTCATCAAACACTTCCTTTGCTAAAATCCTTGAACAAGAAGATTTTTTCCTTGGACCACAAACTGGGCATGCAAATTTACCCTTTGTTTGAAGACCTATAAGATATATGAATAAATGTAGAGTCAAATTAGAGTTACAATTTAAAATAATGCATGATTTTTTCAATAAATATATATAATATTAAATCACAAAATAAAGTAACAATATACCACAAAAATGTGTTAACCCGGGAGCATCATGAATTGTCCATGATAGTATTCCATGGAATTGAAATAATTTTTTCCCTATTGGTCTAGAGATGTCATAGATAGTGATGCCAACCCATAACTTCAACAACTCATCGATGAGAGGCTCAATATATACGTTCATATATTTAACTTGGTATCTACCTAATTGGTTCAACATACTGCATGATTAATTATACTTATCTAGATGTTGTGATATATAAAAGAAATAATTACCATGCACAAAACAAAGAAATGAAATATTTTGTCATACTTTAAAGCAAATAAAAAATAATTAAATACCTGGAACAATCATTGCCAACATTGTGTGCTCTCTCTTGATCGACATCCAAGGAGGAAGGTTATTGTTTATAACAAAAATAGGCCACACTGAGTACGTAGAACGAATCTCTCCAAATGGATTGACACCATCAGTTGCCAACGAAAGTCTAACATTATGAGGTTCTTCTTTAAAAATTGGCCACTTTTCTTCGATGTAGTTCAATGCATAGCCATCTGTAGGAATTCAAAGAACATCGTCTCGACTTCTATTCTTTGCATGGAAATCCATAAACTGTGCTATACTTTGGCACCTGAACAATCGTTGGAAACGTGGAATTATCAGAATATAACGAAGAACTTTGTGAGGCATCTTCTTTGATGCTTTATCGGTTCGATATATACTTATTTGACATTGTGGGCATTAATTTTCTAATGCATATTGTCCATAATATATTATATGATCATTAGGACATGCATCAATAGCCTGATAGTCCATTCCAATTTCTTTCATAATCACGGATATTTCTCGATATGTGCATGGAAAAATATTTGACGTCGGTAATATAACATCACGTAACAATCAAAAAAATTATAAACAATAAGTCAATGTAAACAATATTAATCATCAATATATCATCCAATATACTAATTTACAAATTAGAAAACAATAGAAATATAGGAAAAAATTGAACCTTTTAAGTATTTGTGAACATGCAAGCATAAATAATTAACAAATTAAATACCTTAGTATCTATGTGAGACATGTGTTTGATAAACCATTCAAAACCTCCAGGTCCACCACCAACAATATAGCAGATAAAATATTTTTTATTGAGCCTTCATAAAGAGGTTGACATGACTTCTCGAGTTGAGGATCAACATCATGACTATCATCCTGGTTGTCCTCGTCCATTGGAGCAAATGTGTCTTAGATCAATCTGTGTATCTCATCTTCCCAATTTGAATCACTGATGTTATATCCATCCATATCATCATTAATAACTTGATCAAAATCTTCAATATTCTGATCTCGAAGTTCATCTCCCTGTAAAGTAGTATTTCTGCTAGTACTTGGCAAATAACTCTATGGAGGTCGACATTTTGGGGGCATCGTCTATATATTTAAAAACAACGTAGAAAATTTAGTGTGTATAGAAAATATAAAAATCCTGATAAGAAATATTACTAAAATTCATGACATACTGATTATTACAGAGAATACATTAAATATTGAATCCTCTTACCAAGGGACGATATTCATAACCCCCTTCGGCGTGCCCCTTCTCCCTAATATGTCTTTGGGTTGTTGTTATTAAAATTCTTCCTTTTTGCAAGTCTCTACAATCATAGCAAGGGCAATAACATTTTCCATCACCCCTTGCTTCTATGCCACTCTTAACCGAGCAAGCTTCCTGTCATTTTCATTCATTGTGACAAATTTTTGTCCTGACAAGTAATTGTCTTACCTACACCGTACCTAACATTAAGTTGTCAATTTTTTTATATTTTAGCTACTCCTTTCATATATGATATGTTTATTTACAGTGACCTACAATCCTCACAATTATTTCTTCTAAGACATTTTGACATGCCTTTTTTTTTATTATCGATTAACTATTAAGATAGATATGCTTCAATTTGTACTATAGATTATTGTGTACCGAATAACCATGGAAAATAATTACACACCATTTAATGAAAGTGGTCAAAATTTCTCAAACTTGAATCACTCGACACCATACACTAGCCTCTAAGTTGTTCTGTAGACAAAATGTCAATCTTTGAAATTCACCACTAAAAAAGGAATGCCAACCACTTTTCATCCACAATTGGGTTGGGTTGGTTTAAATTATGACGTGTTGATTTACATCTACATACAATGGTCAAAATTTTATGCTACTTACAGTGCTCACAATTTTATTTTCTAAGATACTTTGGCATGTTCTCATTTTTCATTGTTTGACTAGTAGATTTCATCATATTACCATAGATTTCACCATGAATTTTTTATATTTTAGATACTGATCCTTATTAATAGTGTATAAACAAGTTACATCAACTACAAACTAAAGTTAATCACTACTTCTAGAATTGCGTGTGATTATAAATTTTTTAGAGAAACAACTTCACATATCATAAAAGGGTATGTGGATTTTATTGAGAAAGTTGAAACAAATATACTTTATTTATATTGGAAGACTATGGTATATAATCATAAGTTGATTTGTTAAAGGTGCTTAGTCATAAGCCAAGAAAGTTAAAGGTGGCTAACCATAAGCTAGGATAGTTGAAGGTGGTTAGTTAAAAGTGATTGTTATGTGCCTAATCACGACATAGATAACATCTTTATAATAAGGTCATATGTGTACAAATGTTTTCTTTATATAATAACAACATATATACCTAACACAAGTTTAGGGTTAGTGTTTATGTATCTTATTAGTCCTTGCTAAAGCAGGGAATATATCAATCGATTGCAAGTCAAAATCATTTTGACTTTTGTAAAATTACAAAAAATTTAACAATGTTTTATAATGTTTTTCAATAAATATTTATTAATGAGAATTTCATATATAAATAAAAATAATTTTTTTATTTTTAAATATTCAAAATTCTATATTTTGATTGGTCAAAAACTCTGAAGTGACTAATTTCCCCTAGTTGGAGGTGACAATTAACCACAAAACTAAAAAAAATGAATTATTTGTTTTTTTAAAAATCCACAAATAGCCACGTATTAATTAAAAGTACAAATAATGATTGATGTTACCGGCATTCTATGTGTAGTAAATGTAAGAATACACTTTGGATTTTGAGACTTTGTTTCATCTCCCAATGAGTTGATGAGTGCACTTTCTCCATCGTCCAGATGTACACACCTGATCACGTCAACCACAACATTTAGCCTCGGGTTTTGTTTTGCATGCTTAAATAATGGAAATTCTCGTACTTTGTTTTGCAAAATGTACAGACCCGATCACATCAACCACAATATTTAGTCTTGGGTTTTGTTTTGCATGCTTAAATAATGGATGATCTCTTATACATTAATAATTATATGTAATGTCAACATGTTATCTTGTCACCAATGCCAACCTACCCATTATTTATTACAATATGTTGAGGATAGCAAATAATTTATGCGGAAGAGGGAAATGTTATTAATATTTCTCTGGGTGAGGTGAAGCTTTTAGAATAGTCTCTTCTTGAATATTTGGTAAGCTTATGCCTCTTTCATTGAAATTTGAGGCTTCCTATAATTTTTCTTTTTACAAGTTCAAATTGCAGTTTTCTTCTTTGTTTTACTATTTTATCTTCCACACTCATGCATTATATCCCTTTGTCTATGGAAAATAATGTGAGTTTTATTTGAAATTTGCAAATATTATGGGAATATCTCGTGAATATTATGGAATCCACATACCCTTTTCCATAGAATATACTAACTAGATCCAAAAACCAAAGACATCAAATACGATACTACACATATTATAATATATTATCAAGGAAAAAACAAGCTACATGAAATTTGCACATTTGAACAAAAATTTACAAGTTAAATGGGTATATCAATAAAAAATAACATACTAACCTTGCAAGTTCAAAATCTGAGCTATGTAGTTCGAGAATTGGATTTGTTCAATCGGTGGGTGACGGAAAAAATAAACAGCTCAAACAAAAGCCAAGAACAGTGTCACAACTACAACAATTGTGTCGCAAAGTCTCTTAAAGTCACGTATATATAGATCAAATAGTCAACTAGCCGTTAACACCAACCAATGAGATAGGAAAAATTTTCGTTGCTATTGCCACGAAAGTTCGTCGCTATTGCCATGAAAATCCCGACTAGGTTAAAGTAAGATTTTCATGGATACTGTGATGAACTTTTGTGGAAATAATGACGAAAATCCGACCCTATTAAAAAAAATATGAAACGATTGGAAGCGTGGAAACATTTCATGGAATAATCCACCCATATGTAGTAGTGTCTTCTCAACCAAAGATGACCTCTACAAAAATATCAAAATGACTCCTATATAGTCAGAATAATTCGCCACTAACAACAAAGGCATGCTCAAGTCTTTGCATTCAAGGCTTGATGTCTGCATGTTCTCTGGTAGACTGCACATGCAATCTTCTGTCGAACGCGAGCTTTTGTCAGACGCAAGCTTGTTTCAGTAGGAACTTGCAGAAGAACCGACTTGTTGACAGTTCATCATGGATTTCCATTTAAGTGGTGAGATGAGGTTTCACCAACCTTTCTTACCTTCATTAACTGTATTTTCCCCAAGAAAAACCTCCTGAGGTAAGGATCTAATGATGCATGGATCTTGGATTAGGACGACCGAGATCCACTTTGGGCCTCCAGGCTCCGGGAAAATCCAAACTCAAAACTCTCTTACCTTCTGTGCTTTTACCCAGAGCTGTCGATCTACTAACGCACGTCCTCTTCAATCAATGGCTCTGCTCTTTCTTCGGGACTTTGACCCCTTAAACTAGATCAATGACCCTTCTTCTCCCTCCTTGATCAATGATCAGGATCTCCTTTGGGTCTTCGGGAATTCAGGCACTTCAGGAACTTGCAATGTTTAACCCCCACAACTCTTTGGAGCGTCGAACTCCGAAGCAAGGGATATGCCTCCACCCATCCTCAAATTTTGATGGCTCATATTATTTTAGGATTTCAGGATTCAACACTTCAGGAATTCCACACACTTATCACTTCAAAACTCCTGAAGCTTATTTCCCTGAACACTTGGATTAACTGCCACCTGTCCCTTTAAAAATCAATGACTCATTCTCTCTTTGGGCCTTTTTATTTGACGCTATACTTCACACAACTTTTAAGATTTCAAATGCTCGTGAGCTACTAATATGAACTCCACATGGAATTCCCGCAGTTGAAATCTGAACCTACCTTTTTTCTTGATTTGAGTCCGAAACAGACTTCTTTGAATGTTGCGCTTTGGTGCTTCTTGTGCAAGCCATGAACTTGGACAACCTGCTACCCTTGAAAACTATATGTGATAACATGACTGAAGACCAGGTGTTGGACATGTGGGGAGCCACATTACCAGCGTGAATTTCCAGTTGAGAGGCCCAGAGCAACCGAGTCATTTGAACCCACTACCGTAGGAGATTTGGGCAAGGCCCATCAGATTCATGTAGTGGTGAATAACCGCCATGTCGAGCACCAGTCTACTGTGCTTGAGATGTCAGGTACCATTTCTAACCAGACCCTTAGTATTTTGATAGATCTAGGTGCTACATAGAGCTTTATTTATGGTGCAATGCTAAAAAGAATTAAGGTAAAGGTAGTCAAACAAGACGAGTTTAATATTGTAGAAATGGCTTCGGGAGACAAACAAAATGTTGGAGGAAAGGTTACGGGATGTAACCTTATAGTGGGAGAATTTTTCATGAAGGCCAACCTATACATCACGATCTTACAATCTTATGATGTCGTGATCGATATGGACTGGTTGGAATTGCATGAGGTGATACTCAACTGTAAGATGAAACAATTGAGTTTGGTCAAGGATGAGGGACATAGATGCCTGATTGTAGGTAGGAACCAGGGAGTTTCCCTATGGTTCATCTCTTCCCTACAACTACGAAAGAGCATGTGCAATAGATGCAAGATATATGAGATCCTTGCATTAAATGAAAAGGGCGTGGCAAAAGGACTAGAAAATCTTCTGGTGGTACAAGATTTTGCAGATGTATTCCTAGAGGAGTTACTAGGGTTGTCACCTGAGACGGAATTGGAGTTTACCATCGACCTATAACCAAGAAATGAACCGATAGAGAGAGCGCCTTATCGGATGTCAACCCCTGAGTTCCAGGAGTTGAAAATGAAACTAAAGGAGTTATTGGATCTAGGACTTATATGTCCAATTGTGTCACCATGGTTTGCACCTGTTATTTTCATATGAAAGAAGGATGGGTTGTGAAGACTCTGCATTGACTACCGTCAATTGAACAAGGCAACGATCAAGAACCAATATCTGTTGCCAAGAATAGAAGATCTGTTTGATCAGATGAAGGGTGTGACAGTGTTTTCAAAGATCGACTTGAGATCCGAGTATCACCAGTTACAGATAAGTGAGGACGAAATCCCTAATACTGTCTTTAAGATGAAGTTTTGGCATTGCGAGTTTATTGTTTTTCTGTTTGGACTGAAAAATGCCCCAGGGGTATTCATGAGATTGATGAATGGGGTGTTCCGAGAATACTTGGACAAGTTTGTTCAAGTATTCATTGACGATATCTTGATTTATTCTCGAATGATGTAAGAGCATGATGAACACTTTCACTTGGTATTACAGTTTCTATGAGAGAAATTGTTTTTTGGGAAACTGTCGAAATGATCGTTTTATCAATCAAAGATTCATTATTTAGAGAATGTCATCTCCGACAAAGGTATCGCTGTGGATCCAATGAAGGTTGAGGCTATTATAGAATGGCCTGCACTGGTGAATGTACCAAAGGTGCGTAGCTTCATGGGTTTAGCAGGATATTATCGACGGTTCATTGAGGGTTTTTCAAATATATCAAATCTGATTACAGAGTTGCAGAAGAAGAAAAAGAAGTTTGTTTTGACCGAGAAATGTGCAGAAGCATTTTGAAGGCTCAAGCAACTGTTGACGAAAATGCCAATACTAAAGGTCCTTGACATGGATGAGGATTTCTTGGTATGCACTGATGCATCCAAGGAAGGCTTAGGTAGAGTCTTGATGAAAGACAGTCAAGTGATCACCTACATCTAGAGAAAGTTGAGAAGGAATGAGAAGAACTGTGCGACGCATGACTTAGAGTTGTTAGAAATTGTATATGACTTGAGAGTTTGGAGACACTCCCTGATTGAATGGAAATTCAAACTAAAAATGGGCCAATGTGGTTTACAACACATTTTTATGCAAAGCGACTTGAATGCACGGCAAATGCGTTGGTCAGAATTTATCAGTGAGTATTATTTCGAGATTACCTACATAAAAGGAACAATGAACAGAGAGGTTGATTCATTGAGTTAGACACCATGCATATTTTCGGTGATGCCTCTTGAATAGAATATACGCGAAAATATTCTAACTTTACAGTGCGACAATGACTGGTATAAAGAGGTTAAAGATTTTATCGGACAAAACACCATAATGGTACATAAATTTGAGGGATTTATTGTGGACAATGACAGATTATTGAGATTTAATAATCAGATTTACATACCATCCAACGACGAATTGAGGAGTTTGATCTTAAATGAATCTCATAGAGAAGTGTACATGGCTCATCCAGGAGTCATGAAGATGAGGGAAGACCTTAAACCCTTATTCTTATGGAAATGAATGAAGGCAGACATAGTCAACTACGTGGCAAGATGTCCAAAATGTCAGCAAGTGAAGGCTGAACATAGACATCCAATATGATTACTACAACCACATGCTATTCCAGAATCAAAATGGGAGGTCATTTTGATGGATTTAATTGTTGTATTTCCCCTGAAGACAAGGAGACACGACTTGATTTTTGTAGTAGTCAACACTCTGATGAAGAGTGCTCATTTTATTCATGTCTGTATGACATATCAGGCACCTGACATAGCTAGAGTTTTCATCAATGCGATTGTGAGGCGGCATGGCATGCCTAAGAGGATTATATCCGATAGAGGATCAATTTTTACAGGATGATTTTGGACTAGTTTCCAAGAGGCCCTGGGAACTCAAATTAACTTTAGTACCCCGTATCCCCCGGAGACAGATGGGCAGACTGAACGAATGAACTAGATTTTGGAGGACATGTTGTCTATGTACGTGATGGACCAACATAAAAGTTGGGAGGAATTCTTACCACAAATAGAATTTGCATATAACAATAGTTATCAAATCACCATTAAGATGGCACCATTCAAGTTTGTTTACAGGAGACAGTGTCAGATGCCTTTGAGTTGGGATCAACTTGAGGATAGGGTCCTGGTGGGACCAGAAGCGATCCAAGAAATGGATGATCAAATTCAAACAATAAGGAAAAGGATCAAGGAAGCGCAGGATCGACAGAAGAGTTATGCAGATGCACGTCGCGTCGACCGTAGTTATGAAGTTGGCGATCAAGTCTTATTACAGGTGAAACCACACAAGAGTTCGATCAAGTTTGGAAAGGGTGATAAAATATCTCCTAGGTTTTTGGGACCTTTCGAGGTTGTAGAAAGGAAGGGTCCCATGGCCTATCAACTAGCCTTGCTTGATTATTTGAGGCGTATGCATGATGTTTTTCACGTATTTGTTTTGAGACATTATGTTAGTGATCCCACACATGTAATTGACATGAGTTCCTTGTAGGTATCTAACGAGGGTGTGCTCACGACAGAGAAAATCCGCATTCTAGACCATCGCATTTGACGGCTACAACGTCGAATGGTCGATCAAGTCAAGTTCTAGTGGGACAACTATAGTCCGCACTCGACAACCTGGGAGGATGCATATGATATGCATCAACACTTTCTATTTTTGTTTGATATCTAGTCATATAGATATTGTGAGATACTTTATTTCGACACTTATATACTGTGAAACTTCAAGACGAAGTTTAAAACAAGAGGGGGTGTATGTAACATCCCTCTCTTGCGTACGCCTTATTGGACTTATTCTTTAAGAACACTTGCATCCATATGATGATATGATTGACTGTTTGATATGATGATATGATATGATATGATATGAACACTGTCATTATATGATTGACTGTTTCAATTATGTGTTATGATGATGTTGTGGATATGATGATATGTTATTTTGTTATATTTATATTGACAAGTGATATTGACAGGTTTTTCCTGAGTGTGCAGGACTCTAGACCAATTGAGGATGTTGATGGAATCAATGGACCTCCTTGGACTCCATATTTTGTCAGGGAGTGGACTGTTATGGTTTGAGTGTTTTTGATATTGCATATGCGACATATGACTGATATATTATTATGTTGATTTTTTATCGCTAACATGTTTTGTTGATGGATGAAGGATGAAGAAATCTTTCTAAACAGACTCACATTTGGAGTAAAGGGGTCACGCATGACAACCAAAGATATATAGGGAGAGGTGTGGTAGTAGCCCTACCACAACCTAATAGCACTCTCGTTGTGGCTCAAGCTGTAGGTTAACAATTACCTAGTTCGAGAGATCCACGATGTCGTGAGGGAAGAATGTGAAAGTCGCTCATGATGATTCCAAGGGGTGTGAAATAAGGTAGGGTCCTTATTCCTTAGAGGCCCTTAGTCTCCCACAAGGTCACCTGATAGAATATTGAATCCAGGGGTTTGATGTCTACCAATGATCTGGATTATTTTCGGCACGAAATGAGAGCGGAGATATAATAAAGAAATGCACAGAGATATCGTGTATATCCAGTAATATAACAGAAATATATCAGAGATACAACCATAAACACAGAGATACAGTAATACACGATTTCTATTAATGAAATAAATGTACAGAGACTGTAAAA
>SNQJ01S0281038.1:0-11203 GCA_010110895.2 Picea sitchensis
TGGGGAACCAACGAAATTATCTCTTGAACCAATTTCAAAACAGACTATGGTCGATTTTAGCCAAGTCTTTCATACGAATTCAAATAGAGACAAAATATGTCAATCCGATCTTAACAGAATCATTTTACGAATCAAATAGATTACATTGTATTTGTCAAACCAATATTTAATATTGATGGATTGCATATATGAAAGACCATGCTAATCTAAGCATACAGAATCATCTCAAAATCAGGACATAAGAAACAAATTGAAGTAAATCAGAGCCGACATAATCCAACAACAACAAAATCATATGAATCCAAACATAACTATGTTCTGAGTTTAGCAATCGAATCTTGTGCACATGATTCATAACGAGATCATTTTGGTAAAAGTAACAGAAACAAACAAAGCTATTGAAAGAAAATCTAATCGACCACCCTAACTCAAGCAAACCAAACAGAATCGAAAACAAATCAATCGTTTTATACTAATATGAGAATAATCAAATCGCATTGACCAAATCATAGCTATAATTGATTTTAGGAAAATGAATCGATGTAAACGAAGATAGTTTATGCAAATTCCAAATGAAATCTCTCATGCTAATTCAAATAGAAAAAATGAAATCACTTCTGGTAACTAGAAGTAAACATAATTGTTTTTTAATCTACTCAGGTAGACAAAACTAATTGATTATGCTAGTCGAAACCAAATCATACAAAATTGATGTGGAAAAACCATACCTGGGCAGTAAAACAAATGATTAGGATAACTTTGAATTGACGAAGGACATTGCTGCTTCGACATTTCGGAAGACAATTGAACCGGTGGTTTTTTGTTTCTTTTCGTTGGCCTGTAGTTTGTCGTTCTCCTTCGCCAACACTGTCACCCATTCCTCTAACGATCTGATCTTTGATTGCAACAGGGGAATGTCGGTGTAATAACATTCTAGCCAAGAATTACATTGGGTGCATGGTGATTTATCGGGTTTTGGCATCACAGGCGAGGGTTTGTTCAAGATACCAGGGGTTTCCTTTTGCAGCTTGATTCCCGAGTAGTTTGGGTCATTTTTTAGGCACAGAGGTAAGTTGGAGACATAGTCGTAGGGTTCCTTAGAGCAGAGGCCCTGAGAATAGGGGTATTCCTCAGCTAGGAAACATTCAATTTCGGAGTCCGAGTCCTCACTCAGGACGATGGGCTTTTGGTTGACATTTTGTTTAGGCTTGTTCCAGGCCAATCTCGATATCAAGCGAGCATTTCTCTTTCCTTTCCTATTGACAGTAGTATCACCTCTGCCTTTCTTCCTCACAGGTCCTTTGACGGCCTTAATATCGTCCTTATCACACGAGTTGGCCATTGCATCGAGTAGGTCCATGTCAGGGCAATCCGAGGGTTTTACAGGAGGATGTGAAGTGGCATGGCTGGTTCGACCAATGTTTCAGTAACCACAACCTTATCCACTTGGATAGACTCGGGAGTGGCAAAGCCATTCCTAGAAAGGAAGGCTTGCCAACAATCTTCACTAAGGTTCAAATGGTGGACGATAATAACTTTGATCAAGCCGTGATGGAAAAGGATGCTATCAGCCTTCTCACCCTTGAATCTTTTCGATATCTTGTACAGACTATGCAAAAGATAATGTGGCATGTTCAGGGGATAGCCTATAAAATTCATCAATAATCGAAGGTGATACAAAAACACCAAGCCATACCAACCTTCGCAGGTCACAAACTGCTTAACGATTGCCAAAAGATCATGCCACCTGGGTTTGAGGGAAGCTAGAGGCATACCTTTATCACAATAAACAATCTTCCTTGATGTGAATAAGAGTGGCCACGGCACCTCATCGACTTTAGAGTTTTTAAACCATCTTTTCCCTGTAACTGGTAGTCCTGTAGCAGAGCTTATGAATTCTTCATTTAGCTCGAGCTGTATGTCACCGACCTTAGCCCTGCATCCGTCAAAGGTAAGAGCAAATTGTTGGGCTATCGAGAGGTTAAAACCCTCAAACTTCTGGATAAACATCAGCCAACCACCATTTTCCAAATCCTTACAAGCATTGTCGAACAGTAGGAGTGTTTGGCTACCATTTGGCTCTATGCGCACCACTGGTGCCATAGGCGGGAGCACACGGTGAGTTGGGTGAATGGGAAAGGGTTTGGACAGGGTAGTTGCAGGGTCGAATAACTCACAGACTTCCCTGAAAATCAACAGAGGTGACCTGGGATAGGGGGAAGGCATTAACGCCCGAATGTGCAAGGGTGGTGGAACTAGATCAACCATGCAAAACAGTCGTTTCCCAATGTACAACCGGCGGCTCATATAGCGAGTCAAATCACTATTGCATATGTTAAAACAATGTCGTTCAAACAATTTATAAAATCTATGGTAAATCAACCCAAAAATTTGCATAAGCATAGCATTTGCATAGTTTTAAAATCAAAACCATGATTCAAAGGTTCGATCATAACAAATATGTGTTTTCATGAAACCAATGTGTCAAGGAAATCGATGAACGACTATAGAAAATCAAACGACCAATGTATTAAGGACTCAATGATAGTCGTTATGGTATTATCACATTCTTATAAAAATGAAATCACATTAACAATTAAAGAATGCCAAATGAGTAAAGATCTTGGAGTCTTGCCAACTGTGCAATTAAAATTAAATGGGAAATGCAATGAACACATAGACAAGAGTGACCATAATAATCCATTGACGATTTTAATGTGACTTCGAGATTAAAGTTTTTACGCTTGCAGTCTTGAAAACAAGAATAAATCCAGGTGTGCAAATGCGCGAAATAATAGTGTTGTTTTATTCAAAGATTGCGACGAAAATCAAGGGTTGCAAACACTGACATAGGCAGCTTATAAGGATAGGATGAAAATGTGAAATGGCTGCCAACAATGGCGACACACTAGTAGAAGAAATTATCTCTGCCAAAATAACAAATTCAGATTATGATAATGAGAAAAACTCTAACTCAAAAACAACAACCAGAAAATTGTTTAAACATCATTATTAATCAAATATTTCAGCAGTGTTTAAAGGATGAAAATTGATAACAGTCTTAAAACAAGTGAGCCACGATATTAAAGATAAAATCTCCAATACTGTTGACAGAGGCACTGCTGCCAACAAGCATCCATAGCCTTGACAGGGTTTCCATTTAACCCACTCTAATATCTGTATCCTGCCAAGAAGTTCTGGGTCAGAATAAAGGACATTTAAATGTCAAGAGGTTTCATACTTATGAATTTTCATATACCCGACATTGCTTTGCTACCAGCAGGCCTGTTCAGTACCCCGACGAAGTTGTCTTGGCATCATGCATGCATTTACCCGCTGCCAGTAGACCTGTTCAGCATCCCAGCGGGTTTACAAGCACTTCCCACAACTCTTTTAATGATTTATTCTGTTTTTGTAAAGATATATAACCAAGCGGGGTGACGTAGAAAATTATGATATTTTAGCATATTTTTACAGACCTCAACATAATTTTTTTTTGAATTGTCCTTCATTAAGATCCAGAGATAGTTTATTTACAGAACCAACTTTCTAAGGCAGGGAGACATCTTTCTAATTTGTTTCCTTAAGGAACAGGGACAGTGTAAGGAGATAATAGATGATCGCGATAGGCTTATCTCAGAGATCGAAATCAGTTAACTTCTTTCAAATAGCAGTCTTTGCCAATACAAATGTAAATTTCAGAAGTATAAAATTGATGTTTATACAATGTTTCATCGGTCATTTTAGTGAAAGAATATTATGTTTTCTTCGTCTGAATAGTTCAGCATGCAGGTATGTGTATTTCCAAAAACAAAAACTGATAAGCACAAAGGGAAAAGATCAAAGCCAAAACAACAAAAGAAAAGAAAACAACAGAAAGATATGTACATAGTATACAAAGGGTTGTCATCAAGCGAAATATCTTTTTAGAGCTTGGCCATTCACCAGATAGGTGTCAGGCTGTCCCTCTAGATTATGCAATCGGAAAGAGCTGGGACCCAATTTCTCAGCAATTAAGAACAGTCCAAGCCATAAGTTTTGAAATTTTGTGTGCTCTCCCTTTCCCTCGTGCGGTTTGTCCCATTTCAGGACAAGGTCACCTACTTCGAAATTCCTATCAGAGGCAGAGTTAGAATCAAACCAGCTTTTGATGATTAGTTGATGCTGATCTAACTTACGTTTAGCTTGAGCTCTTACCTCTTCTAGTTTCATTAAAGCGTTAATTCAGTTTTCCAAAGGGGGGCAGTCCTCTTCTTGTATTTTCTACGATAGCTGTAGTGAGGGAAGAAGAATGTGTGGTGGCATAATTGTTTCTCTACCATAGACGAGAAAGAAGGGGGAGTTACCTACAACAGTCTTGGGTGTTACTTTGTTAGCCCAGTTTGCGTTTAACAATGCATTATGCCAATTTTTGTGATTCTCAGATACCGTTCTCTTGATAATTTTAATCAGATTCTTATTTGTTGATTCTGCCAATCTATTGCCCTAGGGGTAGTAGCTGGTAGAATACTTCAATTTAATTCCTTTTTCTAAAGAGAACTCACTCATCTCAAGAGATGAAAAATAAGAAGCATTATCGAATACTAAACAGTCAGGGATACCAAAACGAGTAATAATATTTGAATTTAAAAAGGCAATTACCCGACTGGTATTCACAGTCCTTAATGCGGCAGCTTCAGACCACCTGGTGAAATAATCTGTGGCTGTTATGATAAACTTATGCTTCTATGACGATGGTGGATTGATTGGACCTATAATATCAAGGCCCCACTGCTGAAAAGGAGAGTCTACTAGAACAGGCTGCAAAGGAAAGGCTGGTTTCTATAACCGCCCTGATGCTTTTTGGCAAATAGTACACTTACGACACAAGGCATGGGCGTCTCTAAAAAGTGTGGGCCAGTAATAACCAGCTCTCCAAAATTTATGGACAGTGGTGTCACCACCAAAATGCCCACCAGCTTCTCCTGCGTGCAATTCTAGTAAGACTTTTTCTGCTTCATTTTTCTCAAGACAGCGCATCAGTACGCCATCAAAATTTTGACGAAACAGAATACCATTAACCAAATGAAAGGAGGCAGACTTTAATCTCAACACTCTTCTTTTAGTGGGATCTAGGTGACAAGGGGCTGACCCATGTTCAAGACAGAATTTTATATCGTCATACCAGGGACTGATAGAGTTTTGTGCACAGCAAATTGCATTTTGATTGTGTTGTCCTAGGTTTGACATATCATTTTTTTCTTGTTGTCCTGCTACTGAATCAGCAACTAACTTGTATAACCCTTGGCCTCTCACTATATGAGCTGGGGTAATTTCTATGTCATACTCCTGCAAGGACATAACCCAGTTAGCCCTCTTTTCACCTAGTTCTTTCTGAACTAACAGGTTCCTGACGGCTGGATAAGGGACAATAAATTTCGTCCTAGATTTCAAAAGATAAGACCGTAAATGCTTGACTGCTTTGAAAACAGTGTCGGCTTGCTGATCTACCGCTGGGTAATTAAGTTCCGCACCTTTGAAAGAAAAGCTCATAAAGGCAATGGGCACTTCATTGTTTTCAGCGTTCTTTTGAGTTAGGACTACAGCATAGGAGCAGTCAGAAGCAAAAGTGTAGAGCATGAAGTCTTGCGAAAAGTCAGGGATCATGAGAGAAGGAGCGTCTATTATGGCCTTTTTTATTGTATTAAAAGCTTTATTTTCTAAGGGTCCCCAATGATATTGTACGTCTTTCTTAATTAGATTTTGTAAAGGTCTGACCATTTCGGAAAAACTGGGGACGAATCTCCTGACAAAGTTTATCTGGCCTAAGAAAGACTGCATAGACTTTTTGGATGTAGGAGGGGGAAGTTTCGAGATGACTTGGGTCCTTTCAGGGTCGATAATCATCCCTTCACTTGACACAATGAATCCTAATAGTTTACCTTGTTCTACTGCGAATATAGATTTTTTAGGATTTAAGGAAATGTCGTATTTACGACATTGTTGTAGAACGACTCTTAAATGAGCTAGATAATCGGTTTTGTTTTTAGAAAATACAGTCACATCATCTAAGTAAACTACGACGGACTAATTGATTAAGCCTCAAAAAGCGATGTCCATCGCTCTCTGGAAAGTGGCATCGGCATTAATCAAACCAAAGGGCATTTTCCTGTAAGCGTAGGTGCCCCATGGAGTGCGGAAGGTAGTTTTAAGTTGGTCTGGGGGAGACATCAGGACTTGGTTGTACCCTGAGAAACCATCCAATAAAGATAGCCTCTCAAAACTAGATACCTATTGAAGGATCTGTTCCATGGGTGGGACAGGATAGTTGTCTTTATCAGATGCTCTATTAAAGTTTCGGAAATCGACGCAAAGTTGGATTTCCCCACTTTTCTTCCGGACAGGGACAAGGTTAGAAACCAATTGAGTGTGCCTAACAGGGAATATTATCTTAGCATTCATGAGTTTATTTAATTCTTTTTTGACGGTCGGTTCGAGCTTAGGGTGTATTTTTCTTAATTTTTGTTGAAAGGGTAAGGTTTGGGGTTTCATAGGAATGACGTGTTGTATGATATTAGGGTCGAAAGTTTTAAGGTCATCATACGTCCATGCAAAAACATCTTTAAATTCTTTAAACAATTTAATAAATGCAGTTTTTTCTTGTTCAGAACACCCCACCCCTAAATTAATGCACTGTGAATTGTCATTAGTTTCTAAGTTTACTTTTTCATATGATAACGAGGAACTATTGGTTTTACAGTTGACCGATTTTTTGAATTTATCTTGAAGATCGTAAAAATTTTCTAATCTAACTACAGACTTAGGGATCGAATTTACCATGTTCAATGAAGATTCAGGAGTTCTCGGATCAGGTATTACCGTGAAGTCGCGCAAATTGTCGTCATGAGTGCATTCGTCAATCATCACGTCTTGAAAAGTTTCTTCCATATGCAGGAAGCTAATAATTTGTTGATCGTCATCGAAGACTCTCCAGTTTGTGATGTTGTCGGGAACGGATGGCCTGAACAATAGTTCGACGGAGAATGCATCCGGGGACAAGCCTTCTGCAGGAAAGAGTTTGGAAGCTACGTTAGCTAATAGATCAGCTTCAGATTTATTCAATCTAGGAATAGAATTTATATTAAAAGAAAAAAAATTATTCATTAAATTCCATACCTCGGATTGGTAGCTTTTAAGATGCGGAGACAGACAGTGGATAGAATCTCTTACCTGTCTAACCATGATTTCAGAATCGCCAAAGACAACCAAATTTTGAATGTTCATATCTAAATATTTTTTGAGACCTTGCAGTAAAGCCTCATATTCTGCTGTGTTATTAGTACATTCAAATTCTAGCCTACATGCAATCAAAGTTTTGTTACCTGAGGGATCGATAATAACACAGCCTGCACAAGCTCCTTCCTTGGAATTTGACCCGTCAAAATAAAGAGACCAAATTTAATTTTTATCGAGTGTATGAGACCGTTGTGTAGAAGTTGCTGGCTTCACATATGCTACTATCTCGGACTGCTGTTCTGGGTTGATGATAGTTGAAGTCTTGGCCATAAAATTGCCGAAAAAGGTATCCATCCCTTGTATTTCGGGTGAATCAGCAGAAGGTGTAAATGGTTCATTGGGATCATTCAAATCGGTGACCGTGAACTTAAGGTAACGTTCATGATTTACCTTGATTTTGTTGGGCTTGCCATTCTCTGGAAGCCACAGGTGAGACCAATCTCTTGCGAAATAGTCGTGTCGCTGCTCCGACTAGTCCCTGCTCAAAAACATACCATACACTTCTGGAATATCCACAACAATAATATCAATAACTTGATGAACTTTGGGGTTAGATGATAATCTTATAAGAACGTTCCTTAATTCGCCTATGACTTTAACACTAGTTCGATCAAGTTGGATGGTTTTCAAAGTGGACGGTTCAACTTCAACATTAATCTTCTGGCATACAGACCATGGCATCACATTGGAAGATGCTCCTGAGTCTACCATACAATTGTGCACGTTTCTATTAAAGATTTCGAAAGTTAAAAAAAATGGAGGTACATTTCTGCAAGTAGTAAGTGTGGAATCTTGTGACTTTTTACTCGCAGTTTCTAAAGCTAATTTATCTACATTATTTACAGGAAGGCTTCCTTTATCATGAGAATCAGGATTACTCTTAGTGGAAGTCTTCTGAGGAACTTTGTTCTGAACAACCCTGTTTGAATTATCATTCTTGCTATTCTCTGCGATGTTCTGTAACATTTTTTGTAGCAGAAACGAAAACTTTAATAACTCATAAATATAAATGTTAGCCCTTAACTTTTTAAGATCTTCAACTAAATCATAATCTAAGTTGGGTTTCACATGACCTTGTTTAGTCTCAGCTGGTTTAGATTGCTTTGGGGGAAAATTCATAGTGTTTTCGGAAGAAGGTTTGTTTGTTGTATTACTCCTCGTATTATAGGGATGTACTGTCTCGAAGTTAGCTTGAAAGATGCTATCTGAGAAGTGTCCGAAAATGTTCGGAGAAGATTCTTCTTCTTGAACTGTCTCTTGTTCAAGTACCTCCTCAGGAATCTCAGGAGGCATCAAGTTATCCTGGGCTTCTAGAATTGTTTGAAGGGCGTATTGGAGAATTTCTAGATTTAAGCCCTCGGTATTTGGATTAGGTCTGTTGGTGGGAAAAGGGTTCCTAAACGGGGGTTTGTAAGGCCCTTTGCTCGAAGAAGCTTCTTCGGTCGTGCTTTTCAAATATATAACTTGATTTGACAGTTTTTGAATGACTTTAGTTAAGTTTTCTAAATCAGAGCTTTCAGGTTGTGTTTTATTTTGAGCAGGTCTAGGGAGGATTTCGATCTTCTTTTTGTAAGAAGAACTAGTCTCTATTTTGTTACTAGTAGTGTCTTTTAAACTAAGTATGTCTTTTTCGATCTGGCTGGCCTCTTTGAAGGCCTCTAGCAACGTGGCTTTCTTAGATCGTTTTACCCAAATGGATATACTTTGATGCAAGGCTTTAGTATATTATGCTATGATAAGATTCTTGGCAGGCATGGAATCTGTAGGGATTCGGTTCTTAAGTGTCAAGAATCTTTGATTAAAGTCTTTAATTTTCTCTTTTGGGTTCATTCTTAAGCTAGAAAGCTCCATAAACAGGACTTCTAAGGACTTATCATCTCCGAACTTTTCCCAAGACACAATGGTATGGGGTTGTTGGGAAAAGTACCAGGTAGAGGCATTGCCCTCGAAAGTATAGGGGAACAACCTACAGACTACGTCTTCATGCTCAACATTGTGGAGTCTAATGGCTAACATAAACTTTTTAATGTGATCTTCTGTGATCTGTTTAGAGTCAGGGTTGAACTTGGGAAGCCACTTCTCCGGATGTTTGGGTAAGGGATGTTGAGCTCCAGGTACGGCTACTACATCCTGGTCGAGCCAAGGTTTGGCAGGATTGTTCTGGTTGGCCATTGGTGTAGGCGGTGTGGAAGGCTGAGAAGGGGAACTGCCTTCATCAGAAGAGTCTTCTCCAAAATAAGAAGGAGGTGATGGAGGTGGTGAGGGAGGTATTCCAGATCCCCCTACAGCAGAAGTGAGGATTGGATATGTAGGGTTCACAGTGAGGTTAGTGCCTCCGAGTTGTTCTCTAATATCAAAGAAATTTAAAGGTTGGTCCAAAGGTCGATTTGGTTTCCTCAAACGGGCGAAGGCACTATGTGTTCTTAAGAGAGATTGGCGGACAATCTCTTGTACGTCACCACCTGTAGGATTCGGGGTTGCTGGTTCAACTGTGATCCGTAGATCGTCATTTGATGTGGTTTTTGTTTGAGGGGCAATATTGTCATTGGAATGATTTCTTTTCACTATAGGTGAGCAATTGTGTGATGGAAGAGTATTATGACCCCCTCGTGCCATTAATAAATTTCATGCACTCCTTCTAGCGCCATTTTTTGATAGGCAAAAATGAATGCTCGCCAACTAGAAGAGTGAATCCAGTCTGGGGTTGTCTAAATAACCCAAGTTGTTTGGGATGATCCACCCTGACTATTTTAGCGGCTCCGTTGGCCGATCTAAGTCCTAGGAAAACAAAAGAAAAACTACACTAAGGAACTAATCTAAATGAAAAACAATAATTAAAGAAAACTATAACGAATCTGAAATGAATATATACAATTTACTATCTAATACTATAATAACTCTATGAAATTCAACTATCAACAAAATAATATCTTAATCACAAATGTACAATATTTACAAATTACAGATTTTACATGAAAACCTGGAAAAACCATTTATGAGCTGTCCTAGAACAGCAGAACTATTGTTTTTTAAATTTTATAATATTTTATGAGAAAGAAATTAAACAAAAACTATCTAAGCTAAGCAACTAAATTAACAATTCTAACTATAAATCTAAACTATACATATATCTATCTAAACTACCTAAATGACACTAATAAATTAACTATCAAATAAAAAATAGCAAACTGACCTGAAGTAATGCTTCAGGTTTGTCCTATATGCAATAGTTGATTTAGTTGTTTGGTGGGAAGAAACCCGCACCAGATTCTCCACAAACTTCTCGTAAACAGGAAGCAGCTATGCTCTTCAAATATAAATGATAGGACAAACAAGACATAAAAAATTACAGCAAGCTTATAATTTACAAATTGTCGCAATTAGATAAATCCCTGTGCACAAATTTGTATAGAACATTTCAATTCACGAAGAAGATAAATCTTTATTCGTCAAACTGAAACAAAGTAATTGTTGTACTTTAAAAATAAGAGAGATCAGACATGGACAACATATAAACTAAATCACATCAACCTGCAAGGAATTACGATAGCTAAAGTAGTCGATAATTAATTGCAAACTGATATGAAGAAAACTGGAAATAAAAGTTTGATATATTGAAAGCTAAAGTTGTTACAAGACATCAACTTTCATCTCAGTCTGAATCATAAATCCATATTCTGGTTCTCCCAACAGTGATGATGATCCTCATTACAAAAAAAAACAAGTATTTAAAGACCACAGGGTAAAACATCCCTGTGAGAATTGTCAAAGCAGTTTACAAAAAATCTGGGAATAATCTCCCAAGTCCCTATTTTTGCCTATGATTAACAACTGAAAACTATATCTAAACTTGCTACAGCATGTCCAATTGGTCAATGAAATTCGTGGGTACCTGTAAGCAGACAAGAATACAGAAGTTTAGATAGTG
>SNQJ01S0281039.1:0-11203 GCA_010110895.2 Picea sitchensis
CCCTAGGCTTTAACTCCCTCTATCACTTCATAATTAGGGATTTTTGTTTTAGGTATTTTAGATCTACTGGGTTTTTTTTTCTCTATATAAGTGTTTGGTAGGTGATACAAAGGGACCACTTATTTCATCAAATACCAAACGTGGACGATCCTCTGCCTTTTTATTTTTATTTTTTAAACGGCTTCCGATTTGACGATTTTTAAAAAAACCTCTTATGCTTTTTCAGTGTGCCTTTTCAACAGAAACACATCGACGCTTTTATGTATAAGGAACGCACCGATTAAGCCAGATTTAAAAAAAAAAAAAATATGGTGCATAAAAACAATATCGTCGATGTTCTCATCTTAACAACATAGAAAATGTTGTTACATAATTGTTTTTATTTTTTATTTTACTTTATTTTTTCTTCTCATCAATGTGTAATATTTTTATTGTTTTTTTTATGAATGTTTAATTTTTTTGCTATGTTTTTTGTTTTCTATTGTAGTCATTGTGATGTCTTCTATATATATCGCACTGTTGTAATTCACAATATTTATAAAAAAAAAGAAATTAAATTGTTCGGTGCATGTTGGTGTATGGAACACACATATGTGTTTTATGTAATAAACGCACTAGTGCTTTGAATATAAAAAGTGCACCGAATACAACAATTTTTTTTTTCGCTGAAAATTATGTGATTTATTTATAAAATTTATTTAATAAGTATTGAATGGTACATGATGTATATTGATAAAAATATGAGTGATAAGAGTTCAAATAAGAAAAATTTTGGTCGACACAATGATGACACATCCAAAAAAATAGAAAATGCAGGTTCTCTGTAAATTCTATACAAAATTAATATGGTTGAACTATATGTTAGTTTAACTAATATGTATTGGTTAGTGTCTCATGCAGGGACACAAAATGAGGAAGATTGATAACATTATTTCTGATCTAAGTTCAGAAAAGCGTAAAAGTTTGATGGAAAAATTGCAGAGGGGTGAATCGGGTGAATGAAAAAATACTATTCAATACAATTTATTTTTTTTAATTTTCATTAATAATATACTTAGGAATATTAGATGAAATGTTTCAAACAATCTATTAATTCGCATATGTTTAATGTTCTATAGGCACCAACAATGAGGGAACAAAATTTCATCATAACAAAGCAAAATTAATTAATATAGAAGATGCAAATGATAATGAATTAGTCCTTAGCTCATCTCGAGTGGTGTTGGAAATTAATCAAAGGGGGGAAAACTTTTACAGAACTATGAGGGATATAGTGGAACGAACGTATAGACGTACTTTCCACTTACAATATAGAAATCAATCCAATGATTCCAAGAAGCAGGTTATATTTTGTAAAGACCTTCCTCGTTAAGACAACAACTCTAATAACAGGTGCAAAATTTTATTTATTTTTCTTGCATTAAAACTTTTCTTTTTTGTGTTAAGGTGTGTGCACACATGTAGAAGTAACAACACACTTGACTCTACGTCGCCACTCAATGACCAATCAAGACAAAACCATGACAAAGTAAAACTGACCACCCGCCCGTCCTACCCTGCAAGGTTAGGACCTCCAAGACACATAATCAACGCTCAAGCCCAGGTTTCCATCGATTTTAACCATTTAAGGTCTCAGGGCTGACGACTGTTCTGAGGAACATGGAGGTGTCTACATCCCACCCGACACAAGCAGACCAAGCAATGCAAGACAACCAAGTACAACCAATCAACAGACAACCTGTGACGAACCGTCTCGTTACGACAACCATTCTAGTATACTAACTTGGGGTAATTTATGGTACGTAAATTCCAGGTTATTGCACCACACATGTTACCAATCAATAATTATAATTACAATAACACTGTCGCGAAACATTAGCCATCTATCATTTATGTCACCATCCGGGCCATGTTTCTATAGTTACAACACTTCTGAATTGCTACGATCCCAAAATTTCAGTGACTTTACAAGATAAAAACAGTTCAAATAGGCGTGAGAAGCTCTCAATTCAAGGTCATCTATGATCATAGGTTCCAATAATGATGCAATAACATCCAATTCCCAAGTGACTCATATTTGAATGATGCAATAACATCCAATTCCAAGTGACTCATATTTGAATTAACATCATAACTTCATGCCTAGAATAAAATTCTATTTCTAAGTAACATCATAGTTGAAATTGCATTTAACATCATTATTCGAGGGGAAACATATATTGATGCAATCTCTAAAATGGCAAGGGACAAGATTTGAAAATAACCCATAAAAATATTAAAAAGACAATGCCTATCGATAGCCATAATAGAACTAACATCAATCACATATTCCAAGTAACCCTACATCAATTTTAACAATATATTAATTACAAGTACTTGAAAACAACATCCCTAATTAGAATGGTAATAATTAAAATAACCCTATTTAAATGACACCTTTTTCTTGAATAATCAAAAATGACAAATAAAGTTAAAAGGACAAGGGTAACAATTAACTAAATGAGTCAAAATATCAATCACATCACATCGATGGACACCAAACATCATGTCAAAAGTAAAACAACCTCTCATATATAAATAATGACCACACCCTTTCTTGTTGTTAGGAACAAAGGAGCTACCCGATCTTGAACATATTGACCATGCACTTATTCTTATAATAGATTAAATCATTTAATGGGCATCCATTTAATGGATATCAGTTTATTATTAATGCCTAACCATTAATGAAATAGACACAATGGAATAATAGAAATTAATGAATGAACCAAGCATAACCTATTAATTCATGACCAATGAATAAATATCAATTATTTGTTAGGGACACACTGAGTATCCATGTATTTACTCTTAACGCCATGCTCAAATTGTAATAACACGACAATGAACCATAACATGAGAATGACAGTAGAGCCATACAAGGAAATTGTGATATCGACCATGCTCATTAAAACCATAATACTAAAACGAGAAATGAACCATAATTCTACAACAGAATGACTATAAATCCGTAATATTGAATAATGATGTAGAAACCAGCATGTTAAGACAACATTATTAAACCCCCTTCTTGGTGTTAGTTAAATACTCAAAAATCAACACGCATATCATTTACCCCAAGATTGACCGACCAAGGGACCCATAGTATCCTAACAAAATATTGAACCCAAATTTAAGGTAAGCTACATTAACCATACAAATCGTGGATGATGTCAACCAGATGTTAATCGGGATATTAAATACCAAAATTTCAAGAATTGATAATCAGAGCTGATAGCATTTAACCATGTCTCTTCTTCGTGGAAGGAACCCTGTACCTAATTTGAGATTTAAATCTGCTAATCAGAAACCTAAAACGAATTGCATGGGGCTCATTATACTGATCTCTTTGTCATGAGTGGCGCACAAACGGAGTTGATCCCGCGACCGAGCGGTCATCAGAAGGCGTTAAGAAGTAGGGAAATAGAGATTTCACTCCCTCCCACGCCTACCTAATCAAGGGAAAAAATCGCATTTATGACAACTCAACCCAACGCGAAACTGAAAACGCAATAACAGTAAAAACGTAACCCAAAACGCAGCAAGTAATTAATGGATTAAGCAACTGGTTAACATTTTAGTTTGACGTTAAACATAAGGCAGCAAACTGATAAAGGTGATTGAACCTCATGATGGTTCTCGCCGAGTAATGCACCCAACAACCGTTGGACTCAGGTCGCCTTATGGGAGGCTCTCAATCCCACAACAAGGATGGAAACGCGATACCCAAAAGAGAGGGAGAAAAAAAGGGTAATGACTCTACCGAGAGAACGAACCCCAACGTGACAACGCAACTCCATGATTATACAGACGCGAATGCAAGTGCTTAATGCCAAGGTTGATGATCGCAGTCATCCGCTCCTTCTATTGTTTTTATGTGGACTCCATTCCAGCGAATACACAGTGAATGCAGATAAAGACGGCTACAAACGATTTGTACAGGATCGGAATGGAAACACCTGGACAACCAAAGGCTGAAGGATAGAATATCGCTCCTCAAATAAAATTCAAATTAATAAAAAGTGTGGGCTTACCTTAGATTAACTGCCTCAGAAAAGCATAAAAGAACAAGAAGGGGAAAGGTCCACTTAATCTTAGGAACCTTCCTCGGGTTCGATGATCAACAAGAAACATTTATGAAATAACCCAATGACATTTTCATTAACCAAGGTGATTCAATAACCCAATGACATTTTCAGCAACCCAAGCGAAATTTTTTTGAACTCAACTAAATCCATGTGCTATAAAATTTCCAATAACCCAAGGACATTCCTAACTATGATCTTCGATTTAGATTTACAGTTTCGTAAGGATGTTATACCTTCGTTTTAAGGACATTCCTAACTATAAAAATTTTATTTCTTCTTTATCATTTAAAAGCCAAGGGTCTCGCTTAATTTATTTCCCCCATCACTTTACCCCCTTTACTTTCGAAGATTCCAATAACACCTAGGTGGGTTTCTTTAGCTTCACACCCTGTGGCTCTATTTTTGCACCATTCTTAGGGCTAGTCAAATTTATTTTAGAGATGTTTTAATTTAGGCCTTTGATTTGAACAGGGCGACAATTTAGTTAAGGGAGCTCTATTTTTTTTTTCAGGCGTTAATGTCTAGGGTCATCTAGGTTGTCTCATCCTCATCATCAACGCAACATGCCCTTCAAGACGCACTCACGGCTCCTGGGCAAGCCACTCGCCTTGTTTGCTCGCTGCGCCGACGCGTTCTTCGTGATGCACCACGTACCCAAGGGTTCCACTCATCGATTTGTAATTCTTTGGCGCTGACGTGTCTTCAAGATGCACCACCTGGCCCAAGGGTGCCACTCACCGGGTCGGGATTGACAGGACTCTATAACCCTGGATTCAATACTCTTCCATGTGATCTTGTGGGAGATTAAGGGTATCTAAGGAATAAGGCTCCCGCCTATTGCGCTACTTCCTTTAGAATCAATCATCGCGAGCGACCGTCACCGTCCTCACGACATCGGAATCCTCTCGAATCCAGTAATCAAGTAATCATACCGAGCCACTGGAGTGCTAGTAGGTTGTGGTAGGTTGCTGTCCACACCTCTCCCTCAATCTCTCCGAAACTCGTGTGGCCCTTTACTCCATATGTGAGTCCGGTCGGCAAGCTATTATCGCCGCTGCATGATCAACCATCGTGTCAGATCGTCAACAACATATCATAAAATCAATATATATCATCAAAACGTAAACAATATCATTGTAAATGAAACAACTCAATAGCTTTTCCACTCGACTCAATCCGGAGCGTCCAAGGGAGTTCCACCATGCTCGTGATCCTCAAGGTACCAACCCCCACACTCAAAGCGAAACCGGTCAAGAACACCTCGCCTACATCAACGTAGTAAAACATTCTGTCATATAACTCAAACGCATCATAATAAAGGAAAAGTTTTATCATCATAAATCTAGATCAATGGCAGCAAAGTGTCCCTCAAAGAATAAGTTTGGTAGTGCGCCTGCAGCTGGATGTTACATACACCTCTCTTGGTCTAAACTTCGGCCCAAAGTTTCTCGCATAAATGCCGAATAAGTGTACCATAATATCATAAATACCATACTATCATAAGCCTATCTATCAAAAAAATGGAAACTCATTGGCACATATCATATGCATCTTCCTATGTCGCCGAGTGCGGACTATAACCGCCCCATCGACCTTGACCTGATCTACCATCTCACGCCAGAATCACGAACGCTGGCATCACAAATGCGGACTGGCTCACCCGTGAGTGCTCCCTCGTCTCATACCCGCAAGGAACTCATGTCAAACACGTGTAGGATCACTAACATAATGTCTCAAACCGGGATACATGAAAACATTGTGCATACACCTCAAAAAAACCAGGAAAGGCTAGTCGATAAGCAATAGGCCCCTTCCTCTCCACAATCTCAAAAGGTCCCACGAACCTAGGAGAGTTTAGCTCCCTTTCCAAACTTGATCGAACTCTGGCGCGGTTTAACCTTAAGAAGATTCCGGGATCAGTCGACTGTGAACTACTTGGCCGACTTCCGGGCGACGATAACTTCTATAGTCGACTCCGTATTTTTATCCTTTGTCTTATGGTTTGCATCCGCTCCTCCATTTCTTGGATCGGCTTCGGTCCCACCTCGGGACCCTATCCTCGGGTTTATCCTAACTTCAAGGTCCTCGGCCACCTGGGTCAGCCTATAAAGAACTCTCAAATCCAAGACCATCTTAATGGTGCTCTGGTAACTGTTGTAGCTGAATCACGAGGCAAGAATTCCTCCAACGCTTTTATCCATCACGCATACGCTAACATGTCTTCCAAGGTTTGGTTCAGACGTTCGGTCTGGTCCGTACTGGATGATATGCGACTAGTTGTTGAGTTCCCAAGGCCTCCCCGGAAACTTGTCAAAATCATCCAAGAACACCGATCCTCGATCGATATAATCTTCTTAGGCACGGCATGCCTTGGCCAATCTCACCGGATGAAAGATCGCTATGTCGCGCCCTCGATACGTCAGACGCGACTTAATAAAGTGGAGACTCTTTGTCGAGTACAACTACTACAAAATCGAATGCGGTCTCCCTCAAGCTGGCAATCCAACAATAAAATCCATCGAATGACTTCCATTTCATTCAATGGAATGTGGTTGAAGTAATCCCGCCTGGTGTCTATGTTCAAATTTTACCGACATTCTAGACATCTAGCTACAAAGTTGACTATGTCTAGCCTTCATTCCTTTTCTAGAAGAACAAGGGCTTAAAGTCTACCCTCATCTTCTTGACACCCGGGTGAGCCATGTAAAATGATCTATGAGCCTCACTCAGGATAAACATCCTCAACTCACGTTTACGGGTATCGTGAACTGATTTCTAAATCTCAATAAACCATCGTTGTCAGTTAAACTCTATAGTCGTGGTAACATCATACATTTATCCGTATAAAATTCTTCTCGACTTTGTACCAAATACCAGAAGCTGTAGAATCTTTCAATGATTCGTCAAGAGGCAACACCAAAAGATGGGTGGCCTCCGACCAAAGCATCCACCTGCCTACTTGCTCCTTTATGTAAGAAATCTCAAGTCGCTCTTGCTTAAGCAATTCCAACCAACGCTGTCGCTCGTGTCACTTTGCATAAAATGTGTTGTAATCCACAATGACTGGCCTTAATTCAAATTTTCGCCCAACAAGGTTCCATACCTTTAAGGTATAAACGATGGTTGATAACTCCAAAGTTACAGAGTTCCTCCTCATGCCTCTCTCGCCAAATGTAAGTAATCACTGTCCGTCTTGCATCAAGACTCACTTAAACCTTCCTTGGATGCTACAGACAAATTAAGAAGTCTCCCATCCATATCATATGGACTTTTAGTATCGGCACGGTCATTAACAACTCTTTAAGCCTCCAAACACTTCCGCATTATCATTCAAACAAACTCTTATTTTTCTCTCAGAATTGGATCGATTTGTATATCCTTGAACATCCTTCACAAACCAATATAGTATCCCGCTAAACCCATAAACCACGTGACTCCTATGATATCGCTGGTGCAATCCATTCCATAATATCCCCAACCTTGGCTGGATCCACGAGGATACCCTTCACGGAGATGACATGCCCTAGGTAGTGAATCCTTGATTGATAAAAGAGCATTTGAAAGCTTCCCATATAATTTGTAGCTCTCGCAAACACCGTAGTACCAAGCTTAAGTGCTCATCATGCTCCGCCGCCCTGAGTAGATCGTAATATTCACGATGAATACTTGGACGAACTTTGTCCAAGTACTCGCAGAACAACCCATTCATCAAACTCTAAGGAATACCCTCGAGCGCTTGTCATTCCAAAAGGTAAAATACAAGAAACTCATAATGTCCAAATCTCAACTTAAAAGCAGTCTTAGGGATGCCATTCTCCTTGATCCGTAACTGTTGATACCCTCGACAGAATCTATCTTGAGAACACCATCGCGACCCTTCATATGATCGAACAGATGGCCAATTTTGCAGGCGGTATTGATTCTTGATCGTAGCCTTGTTCCGCTGACGATAGTCAATGCAAAGACTCCCCGATCTGGCCCTTCTCCAATGAAAATAACAGGTGCACCCAATGGCGACACACTAGGATGTATCAATCCCGTGTCCAACAACTTTCAGCTTTCATTTTAACTTTTGCAACTCCCGTCGGCATCCGATAAGGCATTCTCACGGTACCGCTTCAAATTCCCCGCCAGACCTATAGTAATCTCCACCTCTTTCCGGGCGGCATCCTGTGCAACTCCTTCCTCGAAACATCGGCCCTCAGAACCTCTTCACCATCGAAAGGTGTTCTAGACCTTCGCTACTCCTTTCGCTTAGCGCAAGGATCGCATAAATATCACATACCTTGCACATGATCTTCCTTAGCTACAAGGAAGAGATAAACCTAATGGAAAATCCCTAGTTCTGTCCTACAACTATGCATATCTGTCCCTCATTATCGACCAAGATCAACCATTTCACCTTACAGTTGAGTATCGCCTCATGCAATTCCAACCAATCCATGCCAATCACGACGCCATAAGACCCTACACTTTATCGAGTGTTGGACCTCGTGGAAAACTCTCCAGTTGCGGCACGTACCAGAATCCTTTCCTCCAACCTTCTCGCTTGCCTCAAGCTATCTCCACGTAAGCTAAACTCGGCCCCGTTTCGGCCGCCTTTTACCTTTTAACTTTTCACTGCACCGTAAATAAAATTTCGAGTACATGGGTCTATCAAAATACTAAGGGTCTGGCCGGGTCGAGAACGCTGCCTCGAAAGTACGCCGACTGTGCTCGGCCCGGCGACTATTCACCACGTGATGAATCCGATAAGTCTTGCCTATATCTCTCCATCAGTAGGTCCGCTGATCCGGACGCCTGTCCTTCCATTGTGATACCAAGGCTGGTAGTGTGGTTCTCACATCGCCCAACACCCTTCTTCTACTTCTAGTAGTCCCGGGTGTCCGGGTAGAGATGATCATTTCACCTACCAAACCTCGGTCTCTGCTCTCAATAATAGGTCTTAAACTGGCCGTCATGGCATATTGTTGTCAGCTGGTCCCTAGAAGGTGTCCACCAGGTGGCATGCCGAGGTGTAGTGGGAACGTGGATCCCTCTAGAAGTTGACGATATCCCTGTATGTCTCACTTTGTCTCCGATGTCATGGTACCGGAACCCCTCACTACCGGGTCTCGGGATGGAGAGTCCCTGGTTCCACCCCCTCACCGATAAGCTCCTCCTCTGCCATGAGGGCCTTCTAGATGGCATCACATGCAAGGTTTGAGGCATCGTAATCCTAACCTTTGCATCATAGTCAGTCAAGTATACAACACGAACCTCGTTGGACTCAGCTTCAAGGCCCGAAGTGAGCATACCTGAGTAGCCCATAAAATGTGCTCTATCGCAGCATCAGACGACCTCCCCTGTCAGGCGCTGGAACCCCATTGAGATGACGCTTTCAATGAATTCCTCGGGAAGATACCTCTCTCTCTAACCTTTCCTCAAATAGCTCCCATGACACGCCTTCAACGACCATGTTCAAGTTAGTGAGGGAGCGCCTTCCACCATAGAAGAGCGGCCCCTTTAGTTGAAATACCACCATGCGTAACTTCATGTTGGAGGTATAATCGTGAAGCGTGAAGCACATCACCATATTCTACAACCATCCCTCTGCCGGGTCAAGGCTTCCGGCACCAAAGAACTCTCTCGTGAAATTTCACCTCTCGAAGTTCACTTGCGGACAGCAATTGTAACGGGCCACGGCTACGGTGGAACTCCCTCACCAGTGCTTCCATACTCGGCCTCATCTCTGCCCACTACGGGACTTCTGACAAGTACTGAAAGATCTCTATCATCCCCACAACATCTGGGCAGAATCGGCATATGCTCCTCGCCCAAGGACATGCTCGTCACTTCCCCCTCAAGGACCTCAGCGTGGATGTTGGAGGTATCAGCCTCCCCAAGACTTCGCTGTCAGCCTCACACGCCCCTCAACTATGATTACCTGCATTTTATAATCAACTTGATCATAAACAGAATAATCAAACATAATCATGTCAACTAAACCCGTAGCGAATCCTAAATGGGTCAAACCTACCGATACCATATGTAAAGACCTTCCTCGTTAAGACAACAACTGGATAATAGGTGCAATCTTTTTTTTTTTTCTGTATTAAACTTTTCCATTTTGGGTTAAGGTGTGCATCAGTAGAAGTAACAACACACTTGACTCTACATCGCCACTTAATGACCAATCAAGACGCAACCACGACAAAAGAAAATCGACTATTCACCGTCCTACCCTCTGTATCCCAAGACACATCATAATCAACGCTCAAGCCCAGGTTCCCATCGATTTTAACCATTTAAGGTCTCAGGGCTGGCGACTGTTCTGAGGAACATGGAGGTGTCTACATCCCACCCGACACAAACAGAACAAGCAATGCAAGACATCCAAGTACAACCAATCAACAGACAACCTGTGATAAACCATCTCGTTACGACAACCATTCTAGTATACTAACTTGGGGTAATTTATGGTACATAAATTCCAGGTTATTGCACCACACATGTTTGCAATCAATAATTATAATTACAATAACACTGTCGTGAAACATTATCCATCTATCAATTATGTCACCATCCGAGCCATGATTCTATAGTTACAACACTTCTGAATTGCTACGATCCCAAAATTTCAGTGACTTTACAAGATAAAAACAGCTCAAATAGGCGTGAGAAGCTCTCAATTCAAGGTCATCTATGATCATAGGTTCCAATAATGATGCAATATCATCCAATTTCCAGTGACTCATATTTGATCTTAACATCATAACTTCATACCTAGAATAACATTCTATTTCTAAGTAACATCATAGTTGAAATTGCATTTAACATCATTATTTCGAGGGGCAACATATATTGATGCAATCTCTAAAATGGCAAGGGACAAGATTTGAAAATAACCCATAAAAATATTAAAATGACAAGGCCTATCAATAGCCATAATATAACTAACATCAATCACATATTCCAAGTAACCTCATATCGAATTTTAACAATATACATCATACTTGGAAACAACATCCTAATTAGAAATGGTAATACTTAAAATAACCCTATTTAAATGACGCATTTCTTGAATAATCAGAAAT
>SNQJ01S0281040.1:0-11203 GCA_010110895.2 Picea sitchensis
AAAACTGCTTTCCATGGGAAGCCTTTGAGTATCTTCGTCAGAGACTCAGAGTAATTTCTACTCCAAAATGAATTCTCTTGAATGATTATTTATGTCTTATATTTACAGGAGGAAGCACTATAAAGAGGACATTTTAGGTTGGGAGATCAGTTTCAGGAAGAGTTGAGTCAGGGGGAGCAACACCGGATGGAAAGATACCTTTTCCATTGATGACAAAGGGGGAGATATTTATCAGATGCAAAGGTGAATGATTATAGAAAGAGAATAGTGGCATGGTTCCAGGGGGAGCGATGGTCACAGGGGGATCATGTGTGATATGAATTTAGTATTGCATCATAGTGTTTCCATCAATGCTAAAGGGAGATATTTTTTATTATTTTGGTTGGTTTTCATTGATGTCAACCCTTGAATAAACTATGGTAGCGAATTCTGGTAGCACAAAGGTTTGGGTAATGGACCCAAGTTTTTATATGTATAATGTTACGAGTTTTAATATATTTGAAGGAAATACTATTATATATGGATAGTACATGCCATTCCATTTCTAGTGGTATGTGGAACGTCACATAACTCCTCACGATTAGAGATTTATGGCCATGTGAAGTTGGAGAAACCTCATGAGTCATCTAGAAGCCCCAAAAGGTCAAAGTAGTCAAAGTGGTTGCAAAGAAAAAATTATTTAAATAATAAAGTGAAGTGATTAGTGTACTATAAGTCAAAGTGGATAAAAAAGAAATTATTTAAATAATAAATTTATTGGAGAAATTACTAAGTGGACAAGTGGTTAGAAGTGGGTTAGCCCTAAAATAAGGAAAGTGGTTTAAGATGGTTAGAAGGTAAATAATAAAGTGAAGTGATGGGTGTACTATAAGTCAAAGTGGATACACAATAAGTTTAATGGATAAATTACTAAGTGGACAAGTGGTTAGAAGTAGGTTAGCCCTAAAATAAGGGAAGTGGTTTAAGATGGTTAGAAGCTAACCACTTGAGGAAGCTACATAAAAGTATAAATAGGAGGCAAGGGTATATCATTTAATCACACTTGAGAATATTGAATATCTACAAGTGACTGAGGTAAACAAAGGATATCTAAGCCGAATTTCAAAGGGAAAGTGAAGTAAAGAAGGCTGAAATTCAAGGGATGATAAATTCTTTTGATGATGCTTTCTAAGGTATGTTATTTACAAGTCATCTCACCATTTTCACAAAAAATCTGTTTGTAGAATGATTCAGACCACAAAATAGGAAGGGCATTGAGGAAACATACCCAAGTAAATATGATAAAAAATTCATCTTGTAGATCATTTTATTTTTGGAGTTACACTCCGTGAAAAATAGGGTTTCTGGTTAGTCCTAAAACTAATCTAAAACAAGTGTTTTGGATAAAAACGTCATAAATTCTTCATAAAAGATCTAAATTCAATAAGACCAAATGTATTGGTTAGAGTACAATAATTAGTATGTTGTGTACCATTTTCATATCTATACATAAAATATTTCGTGCGGGGAATTTTCTACAAGTTCGATCTCTAGAATAAGACAAAATTCAGCAAGGTTTGTCATTTTTGCTATAATTCCTTTTCTGGGAGGTTCCAAGAAGTGAAACCTGGAGAAATTGTAGAAAATACACTGAATAACATTGTGTAGTATTTTTAGACCTTTATTCATTACAGGTACATAGTTATTACTTTTGTAAGTTAGGGTTGTTGACTAATCCAAAACTAGTCATGTGAGACTAAAGTAAAGTTTGATGAAAATGCTAGTCTCTTGTTGTTAAAGTTAAGGAAGGTTTGCAGGTATATTATCATATACACTAGGTCTATTACAGATTTACAAATCATATTTGGATGATGAAATTGATTAGGGATTTTGGTTGAGGTACATATTGGGTACATGGTTGAGACAAGTAGTTGATTAGTTGGGACATACATGAGGTGTATAGTTGATGAAGTTGGTACATCTTGATCAGTCATAATTGATAAGTAGTTGATGCATGATTGGCACATACTTGGTACATGCTTGGAGACACTTGTTAGTAGTATTGTTTACACATGGTTTATGGATGATGTAGCATACTTGTCTTGTTATATTATTAGAAGCACATATGGACCTTGGTGATGATTATGAGTTGTTGTGTTATGCTTGGTTGATGCACATCTTGGTGATATTGTGCATATGGTTGAGAGTTGTCTTAGTGATTGATCTTGGTGAGTAGATTTGATTCGGTTGATAAGATTGATGAGACTGGTTGTTGTGATAGGTTTTTTGGGCAATTTATTGTAACATGTTATTTGTACAGGTTTGGTGCATGGTTGATGCACTTGTTTATGGTACAGGTTGAAGTACATGTTGATGTATGGTACATGTTGGCACATGTTATTGGTACAAGTTGTTACAGGTTGTTTTGTGTAGTTTTATTGGTACAGGTTTAGATCAGTATATCTCACAGTGATAGTGCAACAATGGTTCCATCATTCTACTTATATTTCAGGGTGGTTGGATGAGGGAGGAATAGGTGGTTGTAGCCACCTTTTGGTTGTAGCCGGAGAACATAGGGGGTTGTAGCCTCCTTCTGGTTGTAGCTAGAGAATTGTGGGGTTGGAGCTTCCCTCTGGTTGTATACTAAGAAAATAGGGGGTTGGATCCTCCTTCCAGTTTCAGCTGCAAAACAAAGGAAGTTGGTGCTTCCAATGAATGTAATTCTTAAAGACATAAAAAAAAACATTACGTGGTTTTCTCTCGCTTTGGGTTTCCACGTAAAAACACTGGTGTATTGTGTATGTGTATAATTGCTCATTTGTTCATTGTTTATTTACTCTGCAACTATTGGATGATAATGCTACATTGATATAACAATTTCATTTTATGGTTAAAAGGATTAAATTTCTCTATTACCAATTCACCCCTCCTCTTAGTAATCCAACAGTCCAATCCTTCATAAGTTGTTTTTTTCGTCGATTTCAAGAAATAATGTTTTTATCAGTTTGAAGGAATGCAACATTTGGATTTAGGGGTCCAATTTATGAAACCATGCCTCTGGAGCAGATGGA
This sequence comes from Picea sitchensis, assembly GCA_010110895.2. Lineage (NCBI taxonomy): Eukaryota > Viridiplantae > Streptophyta > Pinopsida > Pinales > Pinaceae > Picea > Picea sitchensis. The sequence continues at coordinate 3,051 of SNQJ01S0281040.1, forward strand.
CAATTTGGTCAACTAGTGTATGCCTAAAAAATCTTGCAGCATCCCATAGAACTCAAAAATGTTGTGCCGTTAGGATTTTATGCCTTGAGAAGGAATTGGACAAGAGTCCTCAAAATGGTTTAGGATGCGACTTGAAACTAGGAATAAAACAAAAAATGAGACTTGTATTGAGAAACTGTTGACTTTGATGTATTACTGGGATATGATTTCAGTTAGAGCACCCCTCACTCCCAGGTGCCATGCCTCAGAAGTTGTTTTACTCATTTATTTCGAGAACTAGTGTTTTTCTTAGTTTTAAGCAATGCATCATTTGAATTAAGGGGCCTAATTTATAAAATCATTCCTTGAGAGTGGATGGAAAATGTAGTAACCCAGTCCGTGCCTAAGGAATCTTGCAACATCTCACGGAACTAAAAAATGCTAGGTTGTTAGGTTTTTAGGCCCTAAGGAGGAATTGTCCAAGAGTCCCCGAAATGGTTTGGGATGCAACTTGCAACTGGGAATATAACAAAAATTAAGACTTGGATTGAGTAAATTTAATCTCCGTTGAATTCTTGGCATAGGATTTCAGCTAGAGCACCCCTCATTCCCAGGTCCAATCCCTTGGAAGTTTTTTTTTCATCGATTTTGAGAACTAGGGTTTTGCTCAGTAAGAAGCATTACACCATTTGGATTTAGGGGTATAATTTATGAATACATGCCTTGAGATAGGATGGAAAATGTGGTCACATATTCCATGCCTAAAATATCTTGTAGCATCCAACGAAATGCAAAAATTCTTCTCTGTTAGGTTTTTATGCCCTGACAAAGAATTGGCCAAGAGCCCCTGAAATAGTTTAAGATGTGACTTGCAACTGGACATAAAATGAAAACCGAGACTTGGATTGAGGAACCATCAACTATGATGTATTATTGGGATAGGATTTCAGCTAGAGCACCCCTCACTACCGGGTGCCATGCCTCGAAAGTTGATTTACTCACTGATTTTGAGAACTAGTTTTTTTCTTAGTTTGAAGCAATGCAACATTTGGTTTAAGGGATCCAATTTATGAAACCATCCCTTGGGAGTGGATGGATAATGTGGTCACCCATTACATGCCTAAAAAATATTTCAACATCTCACATAACTAAAAAATGATGCTTCGTTAGGCTTATATTCCATGAGGAGGAATTGGCCAAGAGTCCCCGAAATGGTTTGACATGTGGTTTGTAACTGGGCATGTAATGAAAACCGAGACTCATATTGAGTAGCCTTTATCTGCATTCAATTTTTGTAATAGTATTTCTGTTAGGGCACTTCTCACTCTTGGGTCCAATCCTTTGGAAGTTATTTTTTTCATCGATTTTGAGAACTAGGGTTTTTATTCGTAAGCAGCAATGCAACATTTGGATTTAGGGGTGAAAATTATGAAACAATGCCTCAGTAGTGGATGGAAAATGTGGTCACCTAGTGCATTCCTAAACAAGCTTGCATCATCTCACAGAACTCAAAAATGCAGCTCTGTTAGGTTTTTATTCCCTGAGGAGGAATTGGCCAAGAGTCCTTGAAATGGTTTGGGATTTTACTTGCAACTGGGAATAAAATAAAATCCAAGACTCAGATTGAGTAACTGTCGAATACGATGGACTACGGGGATAGGATTTTATCTATATCACCCCTCACTCCCGCATTCCATGCCTTGGAAGTTGCTTTACCCATTGATTTTGAGAACTAGTGTTTTTCTTGGTTTGAAGCAATCCAACATTTGGATTAAGGGGTCCAATTTATGAGACCACCCCTCCGAAGAGGATAGATAATTTGGTCACTTATTCCATGCCTAAACAATATTGAAACATCTCATAGAACTGAAAAATGATGGTCTGTTAAGATTTTATTCCCCGAGGAGGAATTGGCCAAGAATCCCCGAAATGGTTTGGGATGCGACTTGCAACTGGGCATATAACAAATATCGAGACTCAGATTGAGGAACTGTCATCTATGTTGGATTCTTGGCATCATATTTTAGCTAGAGCACCCCTCACTCCCAGGTCCAATCCCTCAAAAGTTGTTTTTTTCATCGATTTTGAGAACTAGGGTTTTGCTCAGTTTTAAGCAATGTAACATTTGTGTTTCTTTTGTGTAGTAAAGGTCGGGAGGAGTAGTGGGGCATGGACCATGATGAGAACCATTTGGAATTCATCATTGTCTTCACTTTTATTTTTCTTTAGAAATATGAATAAGTCATCTATGTATGTGTTGATGGTGTTGATATTGTACCAAGTTTGCACTTCCTGCCAAATGTCCTTGGTAGTCGAGATAGAATGCAATGGGTTTATCTTAGTCTCAACTTTGAGAACATGTGACATAGCACATGTTTGGTGACATGACATAGTAGCAAATTATTTGGATGACATAATTATTTTTCTCACAATAGGTGTTGTGCCACAAGGGTACTTGACAACATAGAAGAAACAATTGACTTTCTGTGTGACCAACTATTAGACAAAGAGGTCATTTGTACAAGATCATGGTATATGGCATCCTTTGATGTTGCATCATGGATCGTAAATTACTTATAATTTTATGGGAGATCCATCACGAAATAATTAGAATATGCTCAATCTTGCGACATTTATCAAGGAACTAGGAAACTATCTTGTATGGATGAAATGTTTTTACACCTGGTAGTTGTGCTACAACCATTAGAAAAATGGATAGTTTAAAACACCCAACCCCTAAGTACCCTTTATGGGGATGGGGAATCAAATTTTTTCTTTCTAAAATCCTCTCGAATCATCTCTCTGAGATGATTCATCCTCTTCTACTCACTCATAGATTTATAACGACTGTTACCAGACTCTAATCCGACCTCTGGTTTACGGGTTATGGCTTCCCTAAGTCCTTCGGGTGCTCATTGGTTGAGGGCCACATGGTGCCCACATGGGTCCATCTCGTTCGTACCATTTCTAGGTTCCTACCTCCCACAGGGAAGTTCCATCTATTGTCCAAACCAACGATAAGACTTAATCCTCTTCTGACACACATGCTAGAGGAGAATTCAATGTTCGACGATTTGACACTGAACCTCCCTTTTCATTTCTACACGCATGTCCTTTGGAGCCTCGAATTGCTGAACTCCCAAAGGAGCCTAGAAACCATCCACATGGCTTCAGGTTTTGGGCCTTTCAACTTACCCATGACATGACATCCCAAACCCATGGATTCCTGAATTTTTTAACTCCCGAAGGAGCCCAGAATACCTCCACGTGGCTCTAGCCTTCAGGACTTTCAACTTACTCACAAAACTATATCCCAAATACCCGAAGTCCCAGACTCCTGAAGGGTCCACTCGCGCATGTGGTGACATAACATATGCAAAGGCAAGTACAGGTGGGTCTCACATACTCCTCCCACCAAATGGAACAAGCGGTAAGTGCCAACAGTGATATGCGACAGGGAAGAGATGACACATGTCCCCTTCAGTGGGTGACATGTGTCTCATGTTAATGGGCATGTAGGTTCTATGAGACGTACGATTCTAGGTGACAAGTGGCATGCCATTCGTGGGTTCATGTCACCCTGCATGATGTCACTATGCCACATCACTCCAGAATGAGAGCCTTCCAAGCCCTTCAATCTCATGGTCAATGTGTCTCCACGTAACCACTGGATCGACAGCCTCTGTTACTTTGTAACTTCAGCATTCAGGGAATCCGTGGTGTGACTTCGTATTTACTCTTGAAGTGCTCATTGTCAGGATGATCATGGTATAGATCTAACGGTCAAGCGAGATCCCTATATCTATGGTCCTTGTTACTTCGCATCTCTAGCCTTTGGGAGTTTCGACATCATGGCATCTCCGCTCTTCCGAAGAAAGACTCTGCTGAAGTATCGTACATGGGTCCCTCCATGGTTTGATCAGACGATTAAGAGGGGCTCGTAATGGAATCTCAAGATCCATGGCTCTCATCACTTCATGAATTCAACATTCGAGGAGTTTGATGCTATATCATCTTCGTTCTCCTAGAGTGGGACTTTTTCGAAGTTACCTCAACATGGATCCAATGACCAAGGGGGATCCTGAATACTCTCAACTCGGTGGTTCACATTACTTCGCAATAACTTAATGTATAAAGGTTTAACAATGGGGCAAGTCCATATGTCTCGGATAGGAAAAATGCCAGGTGCTAGTCAACCTTGTGGGTAACTACAACCATCAGTTTCCTTCATCTGGTTTATAAATGGTAGGGTCGAAACACTCTGAAGCTCCAAACTCCCATAATTGATCCAGGTGGATATTGGTGGCCACCCACCTATTCCAACTAGATCCTCTTGTCAGTTTTTAGTTCAACACGTTCTTTTGTACTTCTTTTTAATTGTGGGTTCTACACTTTTGGGGTTGTCTAAATCCATACACATCTTCCAGGTGGATACTGATGGCCCCTCACCCAATCCAAATGGATTATTTTGTATGTTTTCACGTCAGCACATCTTGATGTACTTCCAGGGCCATTTTGGATCCCTAAACAGTGTTTTTTTGGCTCACCATAGTCAAACTATAGACGAAGTCAGAGTTTGACGATGTAATTTGTAGTTCTCTAAAATACATTTCCAATGGGCTATCACATGCCTAAAACATAGGTCGTATCAAAAAGTTACGACCCCAAGAAGTTGAGGTACCAAGTTACCCATAGGGGCCCACATGAATTTTGGCGTTTCACCTCCTAGGGTTGGGTTTTTGGATGCATAGGGTTTTGGAAATCATGAGTAATATCAAAATGGCCTCTACAGCCTCATTGTAATCATCTTCTTAGATGTATGTGCGTAGCAGCCACATCTCTTCTCAGAGAGAGCTACCACCATTCGAGCAAGTGTTTCAGTTCTACAGTTTTACAGTTTCAACATATTTCAATAGAAGATATTGTTATCTAGATATATGTGTTGTTATTCATATCTCTGTGTTTATTATATTCAGTCTATTAATCAACTCGTTCCGATCCTAAATCTAGATCAGTGGTATCATAGCAGTTTTCTCTTCATTTATTTTTCTTCATGCATGTCCTCGAAAATATATGGGTACAAGAAGTTGGGACTTGAACCAATCGAGTCATTGCAATATCAGTCATGTCAAGCTCAAAAACAACCCATGGGAGATGAAAATAAATATGATGGAGTAGGAGATCATTTTAAATTGTTGCTCGAGGAAGATCGTGCGTGAAAAAGGAATGAAATGATGGACAACTTTGAACAGATCCTTTGATGAATGCCCACAGGAGAAGCATATTCATCAAGCAACCATGCAACCACCTTCAAGGTACATGTAAATTTTGATATTCCATTATTTGAAGGATTGATAGATGCAGATGTTGTAGATAAATGGTTGAATCTGCTCGAAGGGTATTTTTCAGTCCATAATTTTTTCGATAGGGAAAATATTACTTGTTCACTCCTTAAGTCCATCCCCCATGTTAAGGACTGGTGGGACACTTACTCTAAGAAAAGGGCAATAGAGGAATCTGCAATATTTGTGGTTTCCCCTACATGGGATTCCTTCTGGAGTTCCATTAAAGAACAATATTACCCTTTTGGAAGCTACGAGGACCAATACACCATATGGGCCACCCTGCATCAAGAAAGGACCAGATTGTACCATATCTCACCAATATTTTCCATACCTTGCACACCAAGTTGGGTGTCAAAGACTCTAAATGACATCTGGTGCTCAAATACCCCAACTGTTTGCATAGATACATTCAAACATAAATGGAGTTTATGGACATGGCCTCATTGGGTATGAATTATAGATATGATGTCAAGATCGAGCATAAATTTACGTAGAAGAGGTGAGAGTTTGGATATGCAAACTCCTCATAGCAGAAGCAGGGAAAAGGCAGCCCCAACCCACAAAAAAAGAGATAGAGAAAATATATCCACTCTCAAGACAACCAGTCCACACTGCAACATAAGAAGGGCAATGAGAAGACAAAGAAGGACATGGGAAAATGGTGTGAATACTATAAAATCCCTTGGCACAACACTGAAGAATGTTGCTCCAAGAAGTCACTCGTGGCCGAGCTAAAGGATTCCGAGTCAAAGGTCGATTCTGATTCCGAATCAAATCCAGAAGGAGGGAAGCGTATTATTGATGTTGAACCCAATCCCATTTTCGCTACCACCAAAGTCCATTCAAGCGAACCAGAAGAACTAGAGGAAGGGGAACACCTATTTCACTCACAAATGTGGGTAAAGGGGGCTCCACTTGATTTCATTGTCGATAGTGGCAGTCATAAGAACCTCATCTTAGAAATGTTCCTCAAGCAGTCAAACCTACCAAAGAAACCACACCTGGATCCCTACACCATCGGCTGGCTTCACCAAGGAAGAGATCTTTGTGTTAGCCAACAATGTCGTCTGCCCTACGACATCAAGCCCTTGAAAGATGAGGTATTGTGTGATATTTCTCCCCTTGAAGTTTGTGATGTTCTTTTAGGACAACCATATTTGTGTAAGTGTCATGATGTGTATGAGTCTATACCCCATAGTGTTATTGTTACTTTTTGTATACAGTTGTACATGATACCAGAGGTAGTGCCTCCTACCACTATTTCTTTAATCTCTAATAAGAAATGAAGTAAGGTCATTTCATAAACTACAAAGTTCGTCTTCTTTGTGATATGTGCTCACAATAAGAAGAAGGTCACTGCCACATCTGTTGCCTCTACACAGATCCTCTCTTTGCAACAGATGCAAGTGGACAGGATTATGGAAAAGTATAGATACATCTTCTCCTCACCCACCGGGGTATCGACATACTGCCAAGTCAAGCATCGCTCGCTGATGGAAAATGAATAAATCAAGCATCACATCCAAGAGATTCTTCAAAAGGGGCACATCAAAACCAACTCCTCCCCTTAAAAATGCCTAATGGTATTGGTCCAGAAGAAGGATAGGACTTGGTACCCAATTCCCGGGATTGATGACCTTCTTGAACAACTTAAGGGGGAAAATTTCTTCAACAAGATTGACCTAAAGTCTGGCTAGCACCAGGTTCCCATCAAATGAACTGATGTATGGAAGACAACTTTCAAATCTAAAGAGGGTAAATTTGAATGGTTGGTCATGCCCTTTGGCCTAACAAATGAACTAGCCACTTTCATGAGGTTGATGGATGATGTATTGAGACCCTTGACCAACTCTTTTGTGGTGGTATATTTGGATGACAACCTCATCTTCAACAGAACTTTGGAGGAGCACTTGCGACATATTCAACAAGTTTTTAGAACTTTGCGGCAATAAAAGCTATATGTCAACTTGGAAAAATGTTTCTTTGGAATGAACATGGTCCAATGCTTGGGATACATTGTTGATGAGAATGGAGTACATGTTGATCCCACTAATATCCAAGTCATCCGTGACTGGCCATCCTCGAACACACTAACCGAGCTTTGCAGGTTCTTGGGAATGGCCAATTTCTATTGACGGATCATGTTGGTATTCTCCCATATTGCATGGGCCCTAAAACACATGACCAAGGGTGGTGGAAGTGAAAACTTCATGTGGGGGAAGGAACAAAAATGAGCATTTGATGATCTGAAGCATCGCTTGTGCTTAGCTCCAGTACTCTCCTTTCCTGATCTGCAACAACCGTTCGATATTGATACTAATGCATCTGACTATGTTGTAGGTGCATTTCTCACTCAACATGGTCATCCAATGTCATTTCATAGTGAGACACTCTTAGATACTATCTGGAAATACCCCACCTATGACAAGGAAATGTAGTCCATTGTAAAATCTCGTCATCAATGGAAACATTACATTATGGGAAAAGAGACAATCACCCACACTGATCACAAGCCTCTATAGCTCATACAGACATAGGGGAAGTTGCAGAACGACCTCCATCAGAAGTGTTCCACCTACCTACAACAGTTCCAACTCAACATCAACTATAAGACAGGGAGAAAAAATTGTGTCACTGACTGCCTCAGTCGACCTCTCGTAGTTTCACTCACCACTATGCTCCATTCCTATGGACATGAGGCATCTTAGTGGCCCCAACTTTATCAACAAGATCCAAACTTCGCAATAACCTATCAGCTCTTGGGTATAGGGGCAATTGTCACCGATTTTCACATTCAGGATGGGATGTTATGCCATCTCGACCATCTCT
>SNQJ01S0281041.1:0-11203 GCA_010110895.2 Picea sitchensis
AAAATAACCTTCGAGCAGATTCAACCATTTATCTACAACATCTGCATCTATCAGTCCTTCAAATAATGGAATATCAAAATTTACGTGTACCTTGAAGGGGGTTGTATGGTTGCTTGATGAAGATGCTTCTCCTGTGGGTAACCGTCGAAGGATCTGTGCAAAGTTGTCCATCATTTCGTTGCTTTGCCGCGCAAGGGATTCCTTGAGAAACATTTTAAAAGGATCTCCTGCTCCATCATCTTTCGTTTCATTCCCGATGGGTTGTTGACGGGATCGGTGCGACCGATCTTGTAAAGGCTCGATTGGTTTGAGTCCCAACTTCTTGTACCCAGATCTTGTTGAGGACATGCACGAAGAAAAATAAATGAAGAGCAGACCGCTCTGGTACCACTGATCCATATTTAGGAGTAGAACGAACTGAATAACAGACTGAATACAATAAACACATAAATATGGAGAACAACACAAATATCCAATAAACAATATCTTCTATTGAATAAATGAAATAGGATGAAACTGTAGAACTATAGAACTGAAACAACTTACTCGAATGGTAATAACTATCTCTGAGAAGAGATGTGGCTGCTACGTGCATCCGTCTGAGCATAATGATTACAATGAGGCTCCAACGGATATTTTACTATTACTCATGAATGTCAAAACTCTAAACATCCAAAAACCTTACCCTAGGAGGTGAAAGGCCAAAAGTCATGTGGGCCCTTATGGGTAAGTTGGTACCTCAACTTCCCGAGGTTGTAACTTTTGCATACGACCTTCGTTTTAGGTGTGTGATAGCTCGTTGGAAAGGTATTTTTGAGAAATACACATTACATCGTTAAACTCTGAATTCGTCTACAATTTGACTATGACAAGCCAAAAAATAACTGTTTATGGACCCAAAACGGCCCTGGAAGTACATAAAGATGTGTAGACATGAAAACATCCAAAATAAGCCAGTTGGATTAGGTGGGAGGCCACCAGTCTCCTCCTGGAAGATGTGTAGGGATTCAGACAAACACGAAAGTGTAGAACCCACAATTACCAAGAAGTACAGAAGAACATGTTGAACTAAACACTGTCAAGAGGAGTCAGTTGGAATAGGTGGGTGGCCACCAATATCCACCTGGATCACCTATGAAATGGATTTAGTACTGTTGATATTTCCTATAGCAGTTTTGTGTTTTCTGGGCAGAAATTACTAAGGTTGTTTGAGGCCTCCTTTCATCCACTAGGATGAACAGTGGTGTTTTATTCTTAGCCCTTTCACTTGACAATGTCATGGCCTCTTGATTCTCAGCCAACTGGTCAGTTTTTCTAGTCTACTATCTAAAATTTATTCTTGGCATTTGTCCTAATGATCATGATGAGAATATCTACACTAAGGGTTTGATCCATGATCCCTTAAATTTTTTTCTAATCATACATCAAAGAGGATAACAACAACACATTAGGTAAATTTGTTTTTTGTTTGACTAAGGTAATACTTAGATCTATGTTATGATTTCTGTTATTAGATTTTACATCAGAAATTTTGAATGTGTTGTTGATCCAGAATTACAGTAGCAAATAAATTTAAAATTATTTATGTTCCTATCTTGTCTATATTTTTCCCCTAAATTCTAACAGATACAAACTGTTGGAATGTCACTTGAGCCCTGAATGTCTCACTAACGGCTTGATATTCCCCATTACAATATATGATCTTCTCTACAAAATCCAAAAACTCAATCTCTTCTCTAGATCATCCATGTATATCACAGGCTGGCGAAAGAAATTTGATCTGATACCACTGTAAAGCTCCCAAACAGATTTGCTTGGAACATGTTGAGTTTTATGTGTTTCTGGTTGTGGTATTTTTCCAAATAATTTGTGTATTTGTCTTCTCAAGTGCGCTAGGAAGGTTGTATTGAGTTTTGCAGCAAATAAATGATAGGAGCATAACAATAATGGATACACAATAAGATGCAATAAGAAGTAACACAAGAAATAGCCACAAATACATCATATCCGAGTTTTATTTATCATAATAGCTAACCTAATACAAAATGGAGTAGATCTAGAATAGACATAGAAGAATGTTGCATGTGGCTGATAGTGCCTCCAAAATACAATGGAATGATGAAGGAAGGAACCCCCAATAGTTCTCCAAGTTGAATACAAGTGATCTTTGAAATCCAATCTTTACTTTGGTTGTTGATGATATCTTTTCTCTGCAAAGTGTGCCCTTATTGGCTATAGGTGACCAAGATTTCGGCCTCCTTGAAGATGGCCTCCAAAACCTATGAGATTGATGTCAAACTGTAGATCGGGGATGGATATAGCATATGGAACAAGTACAAGGTTAATGTCTCAGATCTAACCCTCCAAACTCAAGAAAATCAATGCACAATGCACCCTCCTGAAGAGAAACACGCCCTCCTAAGTGATAGGATGAATCAGATGAAGAATCCCCTCAAATAATGATGCAAAAAGGCATTGGGGTGATGACAATGAATCCTATAACAATATCTATTGAAGACCTATCCTCTTTAAGGAAAATCGAACATGTCTTCCTCAACTGTTGCACCTAACCTGCTGGAAACCCTCACTGGTGTGACCCCCTTGCCAAACTAATGGCTGAAGTAAATCTGATCTGATATAGAATGGTGAGAGAGGAATATTTCACCTCCTTGGCCAATCTTGGATCAGGAAAGGTGAAATCTTTCACCACCGCGCTGATCTCTAGGATTTATTCAGTCAAAACCCCCAAGTATCATTAGCTCTCTAGCAAGAAGCCAAACATCAAAATGATAAACAACATAATGAGATAATAGAGGCCCCTATCTCTCTTTTATCCCCCATGTTCACCTTTTCCCTCCAAGTGACTTTTACTTTATTTTTATTATTCTTTAATTAAATCACTTTATTAATTAATTGACCTTTTTACCTCTAAAAAGTGATTTATTTGTCCCTATGGCTTCTCTGACCACTGAAAGTCACTTCTCATCATCTAGTCCTGTAATGCTCTTCCTCCTGATTCCGATGAGCTATTACACTAAGAGGTTTCTCCAAGTATTATGCCCAAAATGACCTTCTTAGTGAAATTAATTAAATTATGACCCATAATAACTCAAAATTACGGAAATCGTTGGAATGCAATGAAACTAAAGCTAAGATGTGTGGAATGGATCCTAATGATAAAATATGAATAATGATGCAAGTCGGGCCTAATAAAACCCCATCAATATCTCTTGAACTCGTTGTCACCCCCATCTGGCTACTTTGGTAAGCATAACACTCTGTAACATAATAATGTCCAAAATTGGAGACATTACCTCATGGACCTGTTGATAGATGTGTTGAATCCGCTCAATGAATCTGGTCGCTTTGTCGGTCTTAGACTGAACATGGGAAGAGTTTATCTGTGTGGTTGCAAGAGGTAGTGCAACATTAATGGGACCCAAGGGTTGTAAACCCAACCCCATCTGAAATGGGATATGATCTGTGGAGCTATGGAGAGCCATGTTGCAACTGTGTTGAACATAGGGGAGGCTCTAATTCCATGTACACAGACGCTTAGAGTTGTACATGTGCAGGATGTGCATAATCATCCGATTGGCGAACTTTGTTTGGTCGTCTCTTTGGGGATGGGAAGTAGTGGATTTAGTGAGCTTGGTGTCCAATAGTGACCAGAGACTCAACCAAAATCTGTTGAGGAACCTGTTGTCCCGGTCAGAGATGATAGTTTGTGGTATCCCAAAATGGACCCACACTTGTTCGAAGAAGAGCCTGGAAGTATCTACCGCTGAGATGTTCTTCTTGTAGGTTGTGAGGATGGACATCTTCGAAAACTGATCAATGACCATGGGAGGTCGACTGAGGCAGTCAATGACACGATTTGTGCTCTGTGTCTTATACTTGATGTTGAGATGAAACTATTGCAGGTAGGTGGACCACTTTTGATGGCGGTCGTTCTCCAACTTCCCCTGTGTCTGTATGAACTGCAGAGGCTTGTGATCAGTGTGGATGATCGTCTCCTTTCCCATAATGTAATGTTTCCATTGACGACGGGCTTGTACAATGGAATACACTTCCTTGTCATAGGTGGGGTATTTCTGGACAATATCTAAGAGTGTCTCACTATGGTATGCCACCGGATGACCATGTTGAGTGAGAACTGCGGCTACAACATAGTCAGATGCATCAGTCTCAATCTTGAACAGTGGTTGCAAATCGGGAAAGGAGAGTACTGGAGCTAAGCACAAGTGATGCTTCAGATCATCAAATGCTCGTTGTTGTTCCTTCCCCCACGCTGACTTTTTCCTGCCACTGACCTTAGTCACTTGGATGAGGGCCCATGCAATATGGGAGAATCCCAACACGAACTGTCGGTAGAAGTTGGCCAGTCCCAAGAAGCTCCGAAACTCGGTTAGTGTGGTCGGGGTTGGCTAGTCACATATGACTTGGATCTTAGATGGATCCACATGTACCTCATTCTCATCAACAATGTAGACCAAGTATTGGACCATGTTCATGCCAAAGGAGCATTTTTCCAAGTTGGCATATAGCTTGTGTTGTCGCAGAGTGCTCAAAACTGTTGAATATGTCATATGTGCTCCTCCCAAGTTCTGTTGAAGATGAAGATGTCATCCAAATATACCACCACAAAAGAGTTGGTGAAGGGTCTCAATACATCATCCATCAACCTCATGAAAGTGGCTAGTGAATTTTTTAAGCCAAAGGGCATGACCAACCATTCAAAGAGACCTTCTTTGGATTTGAAAGTTTTCTTCCATACATCAGTTGGTTCGATGGGAACCTGGTGGTAGCCAAAATTTAGGTCAATCTCATGGAAGAACTTTTCCCCCTTGATTTGGTCAAGAAGGTCATTAATTTTGGGAATTGGGTACCGATTCCTAACTATGATTTTGTTTAATTCTCTGTAATCAATGCAGATTCGTCGGGGCCCGTCCTTCTTCTGCACCAGTAAAATCAGGCTTTCTCAAGGGGAGGAGTTGCGTCTAATGTGCTCCTTTTGAAGAAGCTCTTGGATCTGACGCTTGACTTTGTCATTTTCCATCAGCGAGTGACAATAGACTGGTCCTTTAGGCAGAGGTGCACCGGGGGTTAGATCAATTGGATGCTTGACTTGGCAGTGCGTCGGTACCCCGGTGGGTGATGAGAAGATGTCTCTATACTCTTCCACCATCATGTCAACTTGATTTTTATTTAATGAGAGGCTCTGTGTAGAGGCCACAGATGTGGCAACGACCTTCTTCTTACAGTGAGCACGGATCACAAAGAAGACGAACTTTCGGGTCTGTGAAATGACCTTACCGCATTGTGTAGCAGAGATTAAAGAAATAACGGTAGGCGGCGCTACCTCTGGTATCCTGTACAATTGTCTACCCAAAGTAATAATAACATTGTGGGGTCTAGACTCATACACAACATGACACTTCCACAAATATGGATGTTCTAAAATAACATCACAAACTTCAAGGGGAGAAATATCACACAATACCTCGTCTTTGAAAGTCTTGATGTCGTAGGGAAGATGACATTGTTGGCTGACACAGAGATCTCTTCCTTGGCGAAGTCAGCCGATGGTGTAGGGATGCAGGTGCGGTGTCATCGATAGGTAGAACCGCTTGATGACCTCTGCTGAGATCAGGTTCTTCTGGCTACTGCTATATACAATGAAATGAAGCGGATCCTCCTTTACCTACATCTATGAGTGAAAGAGGCATTCCCCTTCCTATGGTTCTTCTGGTTCGCTTGATTGGACTTTGGTGGTAGCGACAATGGCACTCGGTTAAACATCGATAATCCGTTTCCCTCCTTCTAGATTTGAATCAGATTCAGAATTGACATCTGACTCAGAAGCCTTTAGCTCGACCACGAGTGACTTCTTGTAGCGACATTATTAGATGTTGTGCCAAGGGATTTTATGGTATTCACACCATTTTCCTGTGTCCTTCTTCATCTTCTCATTACCCTTCTTATGTTGCAGCTTGGACTAGTTTTTCTGACAGTGGCCATATTTTCTCTATCCCTTGTTGTGTGGGTTGGGGCCGCTTTTTCCCTACTTCGGCTGTGAGGAGTTTGCAGATCCAAACTCTCGCCTCTTCTGCTTAAATTTATGCTCGATCTTGACTGCATATCTATAAGCCGTACCCAATGAGGCAATGTCCAAAAACTCCATTTCTGTTTGAATGTATCTATGCAAACAACCACGGTATTTGAGCACTAGATGTCGCTCAGAGTCTTTGATACCCAATTTGGTGCACAGGGTATGAAAAATATTGGTGAAATATGGTACTGTTTGGTCCCTTTCCTGACGCAGGGCGGTCCATCTGATGTACTGGTCCTCGTAGCTTCCAACATGGTAGTACTATTATTTAATGGCATCCCGAAAGGAATGCCATGTAGGGTAAATCACAAATATTGCAGATTCCTATATGGCCCTTTGCTCAAAGTAAGTATCCCACCAGTCCTTAACATGGGGGACGACCTCGAGGAGTGCAAAAGAAATATTTTCCCTATCGAAAAAATTGTGGACCAAAAAACCCTTCGAGCAGATTCAACCATTTATCTACAACATCTGCATCTATCATTCCTTCAAATAATGGAATATCAAAACTTTCATGTACTTTGAAGGGGGTTGTATGGCCGCTTGATGAAGATGCTTCTCCTGTGGGAAGCCGCTGAAGGATCTGTTCAAAGTTGTCCATCATTTTGTTCCTTTGTCATGCAAGGGATTCCTCGAGCAACATTTTAAAAGGATATCCTGCTCCATCATCTTCTTTTCGTCCCCCATGGGTTGTTGTCGGGATCAGCATGAACGATCTTGCAAAGGCTCGATTGGTTTGTGTCACAACTTCTTATACCCAGATCTTGTCGGGGACATGCACGAAGAAAAGTGAATGAAGAGAAGACTGCTCTAATACCACTGATATGGATTTAAGAGAAAAACAAACTGATTAACAAATTGAATATAATAAACACAGAGATGTGGAGAAAAACACATATATTCAGTGAACAATATCTTTTATTGAATAAATGAAATAGGATGAAACTGTAAAAATGCAGAATTTAAACAACTTGCTCGAATGGTGGTAACTATCTTTGAGAAGAGATGTGGCTTCTACGCGCATCCGTCTGAGCAGAATGATTACAATGAGGCTCCAAAGGCCTTTTTAATATTACTCATGAATTCCAAAACCATAGACATCCAAAAATATAACCCTAGAAGGTGAAACGCCAAAAGTCATGTGCCCCCCTATGGGTAAGTTGATACCTCAACTTCCTAGGGTCGTAACTTTTTCATGCAACCTTCATTTTAGGCGTGTGATAGCCTGTTGGAAAGGTCTTTTCGAGAACTACATATTACTCCATCAAACTCTAGCTCTATTTACAATTTGAATGTGGTAAACCAAAAAAATGTTGTTTAGGGCCCCAAAACGGATCTGGAAGTACATAAAGATGTGTTGACATGAAAATATCCAAAATAATCCAATTGGATTAGGTGGGAGGCCACCAGTCCCCTCCTGGAAGATGTGTAGGGCTTCAGAGAGCCCCAAAAGTGTAGCACTGTTGATATTTCCTGTAGCAGTTTTGTGTTTTCTGGGAAGAAATTACTAAGGTTGTTTGAGGCCTCCTTTCAACCACTAGGATGAACAATGGTGTTCTATTCTTAGCCCTTTCACTTGACAGTGACATGGCCTCTTGATTCTCATCCAACTGGTCAGTTTTTCTAGTCTACTATCTAAAATTTCTTCTTGGCATTTTCCTAATGATCATGATGAGATCTACCCTGAGAGTTTGATCCATGATCCCTTAAAGTTTTTTCTGAGCATACATCAAAAAGAGGATAACAATATCACATCAGGTAAATTTATTTTTTTTCTGTCTAAGGTAATACTCAGATCTGTTGATTTTTCACTAGGCTAGGTTCAAGCATGAACTTTATTCCAATTTTAGCATTTTACTTTAACCATATACAATTGCAGCTACACCATAAACAATTTGTTGCAGTAACCAAGATCACAAGAAGAAATACCATGCATAAGTACACAAGAAGTATCCTAGGAAACCCTTCTCAACAAGGGAAGAAAAACCAACCAATCCTTTGCTATATTCTTCAAGAGAAAGACCTCCCACACCATAGACATAACACACAAAAGGGTGCTCGCAAAACCAAGAAGGCTAGCGCCCAAGAGAAGTGCACACTTCATCCCTAGAATAAGTACTTGCTGAAATTTTCAAAATCACATGTGTGTTGTGTTTCTTCAATGGGTAAATCACCTTTATTTATATTAGACTGGACACATCAAAAGTGGAGTCTATTGGCACAACAGGGCCGACCTCATTAACTCAGAATATAATTAATAATTACCATATTAATTATCTTTTATATTAATTGTATTTCACTTTATTGTTGGGCCGATCTGTACCCTTTACATCACAATTAGGGTTACATGTAAATCTAACTCTTAGACAATATACCAAGGTATCTCACACACCCACTAATGCTCAACCACTAGGGGAACGTCCACCTGTGCTCAGCCACAGGGACGTCCAAGTCAAGAGATATCTATCTCATTGAGTCTCATAGGAGAATCATCTACACACACACTCACTAGTGCTCAACCACTAGGATCACGTCCACTTGTTCTCAGCCACATGGACGTCCTACTCAACAGATATCTATCTCACTGAGTCTCACAGGAGAATCATCTGGAGTATCACATCGTCTCAATTCTCAACACAGAGGAGAACACTAAACCCATCACATGGGCTCCTTCACCCCTCACAGGGGTACACATCATTTCATCTCAAACGAGACACCCATCTCATGGGCATCTTCCCTTCTCAGGGGCACACACCGTTTCATTTTCGTCTCAGAGAGAACGACACACCCAACTCATGGGCATATTCCCTACACAGGGGCACACAACGTTCCATCTTTGTCTCAGAGAGGAACAACACACCCATCCCATGGGCACACCCAACTCATGGGCTCTCTCACAGGCCAACTCACTCAGCCTATGTCCTGGAGGATGTTGCACACAGTTCTAATCATCAACAAGATCTATGCTATGATTTTGTTATTAAATTTTACATCAGAAATTTTGAATGTGTTGTTGATCCAAAATTATAGTAGCAAATAAATTTAAAATTATTTATGTTCCTAGCTAGTCTATATTTTTCCCTTAAATTCTAATAGATACAAACTATTGGAATGTCACTTGAGCCCTGAATGTCTCACTGAGGGCTTGATATTCCCCATTACAATATATGATCTCTTTTGCAAAATCCGCAAACTCCATCTCTTCTATAGATCATCAATTGATATCACAGGTTGGCGAAGGAAATTCACTTTGATACCATTGTAAAGTTACCAAACAAATTTGCTTGGAACATGTTCAGTTTTATGTGTTTCTAGTTGTGGTATTTTGTCAAACAATTTGTGTATTTGTCTTCTCAAGTGCGCTAGGAAGGTTGTATTGAGTTTTGTGTTAAACTTTTAATTAAATAAAGTACCTAGGCAAGTGTTTCTCATCCCTAGGTGCCTAAGGGGTGAGAAAGTGCCTAATGTGGGCCCTAGTCATTTAATTTGTGAGATGCAAATTAAAAGGTGACTTTATGACTTTAGTGAGGATGAGGGAAGAGACACCAAATCTCAGCCACTCATCTAATCCAATCTCAATTGTTGGATTAAGAGACCCCTCACCTACCTCATGAGGTCGATTAGGGTAGGAGGGCGCACCCTAGCTAGGGTTGTTATTTTTTTTTATCTTTTGGAGAGCAAGAGAGAGGTCGATCTTGAGAAGAGGCAACATTTGCAGAGATGGGAACACATCCCAAGGCAACGAGCTAGCATGAATTTCAAGGCAAAGTACAATATTGAATGCAGTTCGTACGGTACGGATTTCTAGAGGTCGTACAACCATTTATTATGCACAAAAATCGAGGGAGATGGCATAAACATTTCTGAGAATTTTGGCACGCATCCCAAGGCTTCCATACAATCATTTATTGGCACAGAAATCAAGGCACCTGTTGTCATTAATTTTTGGTTGAAATTATGTACTATCCATACATATTTTGGCACGGTTTTCAAGGGTCGTACAACACAGTTTTCAAGAAGAAAGGGCATGATTTTCGAGGAGTTGTTCCTGCTGCATATTCTGTACAGTCTTAGTAGAATTTGACACAGAAACCGAGACAGTTCGTACAACATTTATTGTTGGGACAGCCGTACAATTGTACAAATTTATCGCATAGAAATCGAGGAGCTTTCCCAGGACTGTTCAGAAGGATTTTTGCAAAAGAAAGTCTGAGATAAGTTTTTGTAATTTCTGAAGATGAATATGTTGTAAAAGAAATTTCTCAGAAGCTCATAAATAATAAAAAGCCCTCTCTCACTGGTTTTCCCCTTGTGGGTTTTTCCAGGGTCGATGTTAGACCAAAAATTTATGTGTCATTAATTTTCTGAGTTTTATGTGCTGCTGATATTTTATTTCTACGTTATAAACGATGTTCAAAATCCTCATGTTTCAGTTCTGAAATTAATTTTTTGTCGTATATTTAATTGTTGATATGAAACTAGGTTTGGGTATTAAACATTGGCTGAAAAATCAACGAGACTGAAACTAGGTTGGGGTCTGAAAATCTACATGGTATCAGAGCTGAGTTGAAAAGAAGCAGAGATTTCAGCAGTCAGAAAGTTGGGACAACAGTGACTTGAGAGGGCAGATTTTTGAATTTATTATTTTCAATAGAAAAGGGTCAATGGCTACAGGTTTGAGGTTGAGGACAGACTCGATGGGGCATCAAATTTTGGTGCTTGGAAGGAGAGGATGATCTTTCTTTTGCAAGAAAATGAGTTGTGGGATATTGTGGAAAATACCACTACTCATCCTGTTGTGGTACCTACTCTTCTTGCAACTTACACTAAGAAGAGTATCAAGGCTAAGAGGTTTATTCTTGATGCCATCAAGGATGATTTGATTCCTCACTTGACAAGGAAGACACATGCCCATGAGATGTGAGAGTCTTTGACTAAATTGTACCGAAGTACAAATGAGAACCGAAAATGGTTTTGAGGGAAAAAATAAAGAGCATAAAAATGACCAAGGCTGAAAATGTGGTCACATACCTTACTAGACTGACACAGGTGAGGGATGAGTTTGGAGCTGTGGGGGAAGCCATACTTGAT